>VWZI01016938.1:131763-183363 GCA_013396835.1 Psilopogon haemacephalus | reverse complement strand
CCATGGGCAGGGACACCCTACCCTAGATCAGGCTGGAGAGAGCCTCATCCAACCTGGCTGCGAACACCTCCATGGAAGTGGCCCCAACCACCCCCCTGGGTGTTCGAGGGTCTCACCACTCTCATGGTGAAGAACTTCTTCCTCACATCCAATCTGAATCTCCCCACCTCCAGCTTTGCTCTGTTCTCCCTAGTCCTGTCACTACCTGATAGCCTAAAAAGTCCCTCCCCAGCTTTTCTGTAGCCCCTTTCAGATACTGGAAGGCCACAATAAGGTCACCTTGGAGCCTCCTCCGAACTGAACAGCCCCAACTCTTTCAGTCTGTCCTCATAGGAGATGTGCTCCAGCCCTCTGATCATCCTCGTGGCCCTTCTCTGGACCCACTCCAGCATGTCCACATCCCTCTTGTAATAGGGGATCCAAAACCGGATGCACTACTCCAGGTGGGGTCTCACCAGGGTGGAGTAGAAGGGGAAAATCACCTCCCTCAACCTGCTGACCACACTTCTCGTGATGCAGCCCAGGATCTGGTTGGCTTTCTGGGCGGCATCAGATATACATAAATTAATCTTTTCTATCTGAAATATCAATTCAGAGGACATATTCACCTACTCATCACATTCCCCACTGAAATTAATGAAGAAGGTTGTAGGCTTGCAAAGAGTAGGCAGGAAAAAAGCCACCACATGTTCACTGCAGCATGTGATAACAACTCACTGATGAATGTGGCTGGGCTCCCATCCCACCTTGTCCTCCTTCCAACAGTCTATGACTGCCTCGGGTTTGGGTGGCAGTGTTGCTCCAGGATCAGTTGTGGGGAGAAAATCTCTCAGGGACCTTGGGCTCTCTTCTCTGAATTCCATCTAAAGCTGGTGGCTATGGTAGAGTTTGAGAGGTGCCTTCACTGACTGCTTCCTGAGGGAAAGGTAGCAGCAGATGGGAACATCCCCTTCCTTGTGCTACAGCTGGGACAACAAGCCTGCCACATCCCTTGAAGAGAGAAACAAGCAGATCTACAGCTGAATAAAAGCAAGGCAGGATAGTTTTCTGTCTTCATCTACGCACGTCTAAATGGATCTTTCAGAGCTGTGGTGAGGTTTCCCACCTTTATGCCAAAGTGGTCTTAGTTTGTTGAAACTTCCAGGAGTATGAAATACAACTAAAGCATTGTGCTGACACAGCCCAAGGATACTTGGACCAAGAGTGACTCCAGGTTGGAAAGTTCTTCTGTACAATATGATATTTAAATAATAAATATGATATTTAAATAATAAATCAATTTAATTTATCCGAAAGAACAGGTCATGACAACCTAGACTCTCAGAGGCCTGAGAGTCTGAAAAAAAAAGCAAGAAACTATCCAAACCACCTGTGCTAATCAGTGATCAGTCTGAGCCAGTTCCTCAGGAAGATAAATACCCCAGGTGGTAGGTACTGTGAGATGGGAATCAGCATGCACCACACAAAGATTAGTTTGTAAAGCATAATATCCAGCTTGCATGCCAGTGCCAGTGTACCCATTACCATCAAGGTTTTTTCATTAATCTTTCTATGGTACAGAAACTATCTTTTGCTGACAGATGCTCCTTGCTTCCTTGTGATCTTACTAATTTTTTGTTTTTTTCCAAAATGAACACCAGAAGACATCAACCCCTTGGGCTTCGGAGTTTAGTGGTGAACTTGGCAGTGTTAAGTTTACGGTTGGACTTGATGATTTTAAAGGCTTTTTCCAACCTAAATGATTCTATGATTCTTAAATCAGCCTTGCTATGTCACCACTAAACCATGACCCTTAGCACCACATCTACACAGCTTTTGAATGTGTCCAAGGATGATGACTCCATCACTTTCCTGGGCAACCTGTTCCAATTCTTTACAGTCATTTCAATGTAGGAAGTTTTCCTAATATCCAATGTAAATTTCCCCTGGTGTAACTAGATTGCATTTCCTCTTGTGCTATCATTGTTACATGGGAGAAGTGACTGACACACCTCTCTACAGTCTCTATTCAGGTGGTTGTAGAGAGCAATAACCTCTCATCTCAACTTCCTCTCCTCTCTTTCAGACACTTTTCATTAGACTTGTTGTTCTAGGTCTGTCACCGGCTTCAGTACTCTTCTTTGGTCGTACTCCAAGGCATCAATTTCTTTCTTGTAGTTGTATTGATTGTGGGCAATTGAAGAAGCAGAAATTATAATTTACATAGCCTTTATAGTTTCCCAAAGCCCCACACACAATCTGTGTGTAAATTGGTTTACGTTTGGGTTCTAATTCGGTCAGGAAAAGTCTTCACAAGGATGCCTTTTCTTGTAATTCAGGAAAAATCAGAAAAATGGAAAGGTTTGGGCATGAAACAAACCTTACAGATGGGAGACTGTCTCTTTCACAGCAGTGTCCGGAGTCCAGTGCCTGCCAGAGTCCAAGATGACTGTAGGCACAGCTTTCACGAAGCCACGATCGTGAAGCAAGGCAGGGGAAAGCCTTGCAGGGGTGCTCCATGGTGTTCCCACGAATGGCTGCAGTTTACTGTTAGAGGCAGGTCCTGCAGCAAGAAACCAGGATGCTCCTCGAGGTCTGACTCAAAGTCCATGTGAGGTTCGTGTCTCCAGGTCCGTTCAGGTCTCGGTGCAGGTCCCGGTACAGGTCTGAGTGCAGGTCCCAGTGAAGGTCCCAGTGAAGGTCCGTGCAAGTCCTGCTCCAATCTGTCCAGTTGCCATATATATACTGAGGTGATTTGTTGCCTCCCTGTTCAAGCCCACAGAGGGTGGGAGAAGGCACTTCACACCTATTGTACTAAGCCTCCGGTGACAGAGGTGGGGAGGGAGGAAGACCGTTTCCTGCCCCATTCACACCTCTGGTGGGGCAGTGGACTGGGCGTGCCCTGCCAAAGTTCACACCTCATTCAAACCTCCGGTGGGGCAGTGCCCTGCTCTGCCACGGTAGTGAGGAGCCCAAAACTGAACACAGTATTCAAAGTGTGGCCTCAGCAGTGATGAGTACAGAGGTACAATCAACTGGGTCTGCCAGACACACTATTTCTGCTAGAGGCTGAGATGCTGTTGGCCTTCTTGGCCACCTGGGCACACTGTTGGCTCATATTTAGTCAGCTGCCAACCAACACTCCTGTGTCCTTTCCCCACAAGCAGCTTTTCAGCCACATTTCCCCAAGCCTGCAGTGTTGCATGGAGTTGCTGTCAGCCAAGTGCAGGACCCAGCACTTGGTCTTGTTGAAGCTCATGCCACTGGCTTTGGCTCATTGATATCCAGCCTGCCCAGATCCCACTGTAGAGCCTCTCTACCCTCAAGCAAATCAAGACTCCTACCTAACTGGGAACAGATTGCATTTATTGTGCTACCGGCACCAGCAAAGATAACCACTTCAGCACTGCCTTTATCCACATTTTCTTTTCTCCACCAGGATTTTGCTATTGTTATTTTCCTCATTTTTTGGCTCTTTTTTTTTTTTTTTCTAAAAACCTTTTTAAGAGATGAAAGCGTCCCTCTTTCATGTATACAGGGATCTCTGTGCCTATAGACAGTAGAAGGTCAGGCAACTATGTGTGGACCTTGCAAAGCGGGGAGTTTCCTAGTGGAAAGGATTTGGGATATATGTACTGCCTGGTCACGAAAGAAGCCAATGGGTGTGCAAGTGAGTGTTAAATTTTGTGCATGGTCAGCACTTTAAATTGCCTCAGTCATGACATGTCCCAGCACACACCACTGAACTACATGCTTGCCATGAACCTCCTGCTCAGCAACCTGTTCCATCTGTCCCATGAAACTTGTTGCTTTCTGACTCGTTGATACCAAAAGGTTTGAAAATCAGAAAATTGCACTCACTGAATGTACTTATAGAGAGGTTTGAAAGTCTCACATGGATCAGTCATGTTTTCTTTATCTCTTTAGTTCACTATGTAGGAGCTGCTTGGCTGCCATACAACTCTTTCTAGCTCTCTAGGCTGTCTAATCTAAGAACAATACTGTTTCATGTTACAGAGTCAGTGTCAGGAAGGAAGTAGTCCTCAGCTGACTAACATTTTCAGAAAAGCGTTTAATTTGCAAGAAGCTGAAAGCCATTGCAAGTTTCTATACCAGCCCTCACTAAAAGCTGGGACATCTCATCTCAGAGTTAGGTCAGGTTGCTCAGGACAGTGTCCAGTAATTTTCAAATATCTCTGAGAATAGAGACTCCACTGCCCCTCTGAGAATAGATATTCCACAGCCCCTCTGAGCAGCCTGTCTCCATGTTTGACCAAGGTCTCAGTGAAAATGTTGTTTACAAATGTCAAACTTGAACTTTTGCTCTTGCAACTTCTATCCACTGCATCTTGTCTTTTCACTGCCTCTATGACCCCCCAAGGCTTGATATGAAACTCTTGACTTGGTGTTTCTGAAGATGCTCTCTATTTCCTTGGAATGGTCCTATATTGGATTTGTTCTAACAAGTTGTCTGGATTTCTGCTTGACCGTAAGTAACAGCTTGGGACAAAAGGCTTGGGGCCTTTCTGTCTCATTCCAAAAACTTTGTCCAAGTGCTATCCACTTTTGTGAATACTGCTGGAGTAGTTTCTTTGTTTCCCTTCCATCTGTGCATCTCTGTTTGACATTTTTATTGTGAGCTGACGCCAGTCTTCCAACTGACTGAAATGTTGCTTGGTGGCATTTATTCATGTGCTGATGTCCAGTGTAAATTTTCAATACCACAGTTGGAAAGCATACAAATCCTTTTCTTCCCTCTTCTTTCCTTGGACAAAGAACATAAGAAAGGATATTCTAGAAAGGGACATCTTTTCTGTTGTATCATTTTACTGAATAGATTTTTTTAAAGTTAGTTTTAGCATTTATCCAAGAGGGTTGATTCAAACCCAGAAAATTTTGTGATTGATGACTTCATAGCTAACCAGAAAAGAAAAAAAAAAAAACAACTGTTCTCCTGCCTAGAAATTACTTTTGCTTTTCAACTACTGTAAAACCCTTTCAAATACATCACCTTTACTTAACTGTGGTGTTTATTCCATATTACAAACTTAATGTATGGGTATAAATCTCATTTTCCTAATGGATATTAAAGCAAATGGGCCTAAGGAAGTACTGTTGAAATATTTATGTCCTTTTAGCTATAGACCTAGTCAGAGGGTATTTGGTATTTCATACACATAGAAAATTTAGATTTACAAATCTTCATCTGTCTTTATTCTTCAGAGCCAAGCTCATGAAGCAACTGTTCCCAAACTGTCACTGTAATGTCACTCACTTTCATGAAGTCATTGCATTACTCCTGTCACTATAACAACCTAACGCTGTCTGTTCCTAATGTCACAAAACCATTGCATTACTCATTTTGAAAATAACTCTGAAGCGACGACTTTAAACACAGCCTTTCTACAATATATTTTGCAGGAAATCAGCATTTTAGCAAGAAAACTCTTGAAAATTAATCAGCTGTATTAAATATTAATCATACTTCAGCTTGGAATAGGTAATACGGAAATACTATTAAAACATACTCTTTTCTTTCCTTTTTCTCTTATTCTTTTCTGTATAGTATGAACTGTTGAAAAGTTTTATATGAAGCTAATACATTGGATAAATAATAGAGAAAATACGATGCAATTTAAGATGGGCAAATGTAAAAATACGTACTTAAACAGGAATAATCTGCCACAGAAATGCAGGATGAGGAATGAGTGGCTCTGCAGCTTTATTGGAAAAAAAAATCAGGAAGGAAATGCACCCAAATCCTCATATTCATGCAGGCAAAATAAATACCAAATTTAGGAATACTATAGGCAATGCACGAGAAGGAATTCTTGTGCTTTAATTGTGACCACTTATCACACCTGAGCTGGAGGCAGGTTTCAATATGGGGCTTTGTGATGGATGTTGTTTAATTGGGAAAAGGCACCCGGGTGAAAAAAAACTGGGCCAGAAGCAGGAACTGGAGCAAAGCACCTGAGAAAGGACTTTCTGTACCTCTGGTTTGCTGATCCAGTATGCTGATGGAAAGTCAAAAGTCTCTGTTGCCTTGTGGGAATGTTAATTTTCAAAAACCTTTTCTCAGGTTGATCACAAATTGCTAATGCTGTGCTACTACACACAGTCCTAGAGAGCTTAAGTAGGCTTCATGAAGTGGCATGGTGACAACAATGCTGTGTCAAAGCATCAGCCCATTTCCAATTTGGGCCAGGAGTCCTATGGTGTATCTGTAGAAACATGTCACAATTTGCCGAGAGTAGAAGGAAAAGATAATACTAGTTTGTTTTTTTTTCTAGGTTTATTGTCAGTGACTTCTGTTTTTCAGTTCCTAATAGGAGCTGTGATGATCAGGTGGCCAGTTCTGAATGGATGGAAAGCAGATGAACATGATGAATGAAACCTGACAAACCAAATCTTATCAGCTCTACATGCTAATGGCTCATTTGTCTTACAGCATTCTTTCAAACTTTGCATATCTGCTGTGACCAAATAAAATGGGAGAAGAAAGAGGTAGCAGCAGCATTTCCAAATTGGTTCCTGCCTTCTGAGCATCAAGAAACCTGTTTGAAAAGAGTGACCTTAATTGCACCCTCTCTCCTGAACCTGATCTGTTTGATGTGGACTAAGAGGTGACAGGCTAGAAATTGTGCCCACATTTAAGAAAGAAACCTCCCATTCCCTACAGGAACTCTGCAGGAATTTCAGACTCAATTGCATCATGCTTGCCACTTCAAAGCCTTCAGCGATTGATCACACACTTGGGAAATATCAAACCTAACTTAATCTGACATGATTATCAATGTAGCTCAACCTGTCTGACAGCCTCCTTCCTGAGGGTTGCTATAGCTTCCTTGTGCTCAGAATTGTCTCTAGAGAAACAGCAGGCATTCCTTCTTAACATAATTCAGAGGGATAATTACTTGTTTTGAAAGGAAGATCTTTTTGTACATTTTCCTTGGGAATCATGCAATTCAGCATTTTATACAGTGAATGTTTTGTTGCTCTGTATTAGAGCTAGTTTTAAATATTCCATATGTTAAGTGAACTCTTAGACACAGTGTTCATATAAATGTACTGATTTTCATGTATTGTCAAATGTTTTGTTACCATCTTGCATCTGATCCATGGAATAATTCTACTGGTGAAGTTCAAAAGTGGCTTGTCTCTGCCTGGGGTTTCTTCTGTAGACATCTCACTTGGATGCAAAGAATTAAGTATTGACAGATAAACACGGAAATGGAGATTTCTGTATTGCTTGTAGTCAATTCACTTGAGCCACAGCAGGTACAAATTCAAGTTTCTGTTTTAATGGGGAGATGGACAGAGAGTTTCTTTGTACCTCCAGAGGTCCTTAAGATGGCTGTACTGACCTGACTTGTGACCCAAAAACTTTGTATGAGGTGTGCTGGAGATACACTTACCAGACTCCAGCGGGGGTATTCTTATCTCCTCTCTCCTCTCCTTTGAGAAGTCAGATTTCAGTGCATTGAGCTGCTGCTGTAGAAAGGGGTCTGACCATCTCACTAGTGTCTTATTGTGAATGACAATAAGAAATGTTTCTATAAATATACTAATGGCAAAAAGAGGGGCAAGGATAACCTCCACTCTCTATTGGAGAAGGCGGGGAATGTAGTAAGTAAAGGTGAGGAAAAGGCAGAGGTACTTAACACCTTCTTTGCCTCAATTTTCAATAGTAAGACAGGTTGTCTTCAGGACAGCTGGCCTCCTGAGCTAGTAGGTGGGGTCAGGGAGCAGAACAGCCTCCCTGTAATCCAGGAGGAGGCAGTTAGGAACCTGTTGAGCCTCTTGGATCCCCACAAGTCTATGGGACCAGATGATATCCATCCTAAGGTGATCAGATAGCTGGCAGATGAGCTTGCCAAGCCACTCTTCATCATTTGTCAACAGTCCTGGCTCACTGGAGAGGTCCCTGAAGACTGGAAGCTGGCCACTGTGGTGCCCATCCACAAGAAGGGCCAGAAGGAGGACCCAGGAAATTACAGACCTGTCAGCCTGACCTCAGTGCCAGGCAAGATAATGGAGGAGATCATCTTGAGTGAAATCACACAGCACCTACAGGATGGCCATGGAATCAGGCCCAGCCAGCATGGGTTTAGGAAGGGCAGGTCCTGTTTGACCAAGCTCATCTCTTTTTAAGTCCAGGTGACCTGCCTGGTGGATGTGGGAAAGGCTGTGGATGTAGTTTACCTGGACTTCAGCAAGGCCTTTGATGCTGTCTGCCACACCAACCTCCTGACCAAGCTGGCAGCTCGTGGCTTGGACTGGGGCACTCTGTGCTGGGTTAGGAACTGTCTGGATGGCCAGGCCCAGAGAGTGGTGGTGAATGGAGCCACATCCAGTTGGTGACCAGTCACTAGTGGTGTGCCCCAGGGACCAATGCTGGGCCCAGTCCTATTTAATATCTTCACTGATGATCTGGATGAGGGGATTGAGTCCACCATCAGTAAGTTTGCAGATGACACCAAGTTAGGAGCATGTGTCAATCTGTTGGAGGACAGGAGAACTCTGCAGAGGGACCTGGACAGGCTGGACAGATGGGCACAGTCCAACACCATGAGTTTTCTGAAGTCCAAGTGTCAGGTTCTGCACTTTGGCCACAACAACTCCATGCCACACTACAGGCTGGAGACAGAGTGGCTGGAGAGCAGCCAGGCAGAGAGGGACCTGGCGTTTCTGGTCAGCAGACAACTGAACATGAGCCAGCAGTGTGCCCAGCTGGCCAAGAAGGCCAATGGCATCTTGGCCTGTATCAGGAATAGTGTAGTCAGCAGGACCAGGGAGGTCATTCTGCCCCTGTACTCAGCACTGGTTAGCCCACACCTTGAGTACTGTGTCCAGGTCTGGGCCCCTCAATTTAAGAAAGATGTTGAGGTGCTTGAAGGTGTCTAGAGAAGGGCAACAAGGCAGGTGAGGGGAGTGGAGCACAGCTCTATGAGGAGAGGCTGAGGGAGCTGGAGTTGTTTCGTCTGGAGGAGACTCAGGGCAGACCTTATTGCTTTCTACAACTACCTGAGAGGAGGTTGTAGCCAGGTGAGGGTTGGTCTTTTCTCCCAGGCACCTAGTGACAGAACAAGAGGACACACTCTCAAGCTGTAACAGGGCAGGTTTAGGCTGGGTGTTAGAAAGAAATTCTTCACAGAGAGTGATTGGCCATTGGAATGGGCTGCCCAGGGAGGTGCCGTCCCCGGAGGTGTGTAAAAGAAGGCTGCATCAGGCACCTAGTGCCACGGTTTAGTTAATTAGAAGGGTTAGGTGATGGGTTAGACTCAATGATCTTGAAGGTGTTTCCCAACCTGATTAATTCTGATTAATTAAATGGTAATTAGTTGTATAATGGTAATCTTCTGTAGTTGAGGGAAAGCAGTGATTTCTAGGGGCTGGTGGCATGTAAAGAGCAACTATGAGAAAATCAGGGAGTCCAAAGTAATGCACTTAAACAGATGCAAACAAGTGACCTCTGGGCATCAAGTACTGTGAGTCCAAAGGTCATAAACACACAGTTTAGGGATTGTGATAGCAACTCTATTCTTGTCTTCCTGTCTCATTGACTCTTGTTGTGTTTAACAGTGTAGTGGCTGGACTTAAGTCACGAGTAAGAGTCATCTGGCCAGGTGTAAGAATCTAGTGTAAATGTCAGCGTTTTAATTAGTCACCCTTAGTTGCTCTTCAATAAAACTCAGAAAAGATTGGTAGGGCATGGCTACCTCACCCCCAAGTAATTATCTATAAAATGTCAGTCACATATGCTGCATCCTTCAGGTTCCTAGATAGTTACGTTGGGGGTGCTTAAAGTCTGTGAGAGTCACCCCAAATATCATCAGATATTCTCAGAATACAATTGAATTTTCTGTAGGCAGTTCCATTAATGTTTGGGATGGGGCTTTTAACAGATTTTTTTTTATTCATTAATATTGATTATATCCTTTAATCAAAAAAATATTTATTTTCCTTACAGCTGTTTAAGAACCAAGTGTCAGGGAAATTCTAGCAATTGGCAGATAGCAGGTAACCACAAAATAAGGGTTCCTTTCACAGCATAGGAAAAATATGCAGTTTTGCAGACTGCTCACCAAAGCATGGAAAACTTCTCACATACCTTAGTATGATGGAAGAAGAGATCACCTCTATTGCATTGTTACGGACTTGACTGCTGCAATGTGAAAAACCACTATTTTAATAGAGTCGCCAAATTAAACTGCCATACTTTTATGCCTTTCACATTCTCTGAAGCTTCTACACAATCTTCTACAAAGGTGATCAGAGGGCTGGAGCAGCTCTGCTATGAGGACAGGCTACTACAGTTGGGGCTTTTCAGCCTGGAGAAGAGAAGGCTTTGAGGAGACCTTATAGTATCCTTCCAGTATCTGAAAGGGGCCTACAGGAGGGCTGGGGAGGGACTGTTCACAAGGTCTTGTAATGACAGGATGAGGGGGAATGGGTTTAAACTGGCAGAGAGGAGATTTAAACTAGATGTTAGGAGGACATTCTTCACAGTGAGGGTGGTGAGCCACTGGAACAGGTTGCCCAGGGAGGTTGTGGCTGCTCCCTCCCTGGAGGTGTTCAAGGCCAGGCTGGATGAGGCCTTGAGCAACCTGTTCTAGTGGGAGGTGTCCCTGTCTATGGTGGGGGGTTGGAACTAGATGATCTTTGACGTCCCTTCCAACCTAAACCATTCTAGGATTCTATGAATCAGGGCCTTAGCACTGGAATCCTTACAGAAATAGCTAAAATTTACAATAACCTGAAAAGTCAGATAACGTAGAAAAAGAAATCTTAGGAAGAATGTATCAATCATCTTAAAGCATTTTGAAGTCCACTTCAACAGTTTAACATTGTTAGACATCATTAGACCTATTGTCTATATGTCATCTTAAAACAACGTTCAGGGTATGGCCTTTATAATTTTTTGATTTTTAGTGCTTACAGAAGATGGATTAGTGGGCTAGGAGCACAAACCCTTGTTTCAGCCGTAAGGAAAGACTGACAGCACTGTGTGCTCCTCTGAAATGTGATGACAGTGTGCCTTAGTCATATCTAACATATCCACACAGATTCTGAGCTCAGTTACACAAATAATAAATATTTTCATTTAAGTAAGTAACTTTGAATGTCTTGATACATTTGAATCCACTGGGTGTGATGTTTACCGTATGGGATACACCCATGAGCCAACTCAAGTGAGCCATCCTGGCTGACTCAGAACTGCAAATGGCCTGCAGCCCATGGCTTGTCTGGTATTCTGGTTCCAGCAAACACAGGACACTAGTCATTGGAGGCTTGAAAATAATTCAGCAGAGCAGGCTATAGGGTACAATTCAGTTACTCCCCCAAAGATACCTACCACCATTTGAGATGCCTTAGACCATGAGACATCTGCATAGGGCTCTTTGTTCTCCCCTCAGCCTCCTTTACTTTAGGCTAAACGACCCCAGTTCCCTTAGAAGCTCCTCATAATACAGGTGCTGTAGGCCCTTCACCAGCTCTGATGACCTTCTTCGGACATGCTCCAGCACCTCAGTGTCCATCTTGTAGTGAAAGGCATAAAACTAGAACACAGTGGCCTTATCAGTTCCAAGTACAGGGGCACAATCTCTTTCCTACTCCTGCTTGTTGCACTATTCCTGAGAGGCCAGGATGCTGTTTGCCTTGGCCACCTGAGCACATTGTTGGCTCATGTTCAGACAGCTGTCAACCAGCACTGCAAGGCTCCTCTCTGTTGAGCAACTTATCAGCCACTGCTCTCCCCAAGCCTGTGGTACTGCCGTCTGTTGTTGTGACCCAAGTGCAGGAATCACCGTTTGGATTTAATGAAACTCATACAATTGGTCTTGGTCCATAGCCCTAGTCTATAGATCTATCTGCAGAGCCTTCCTACTCTCATCTGATCAATACTCCCACCCAGTTTTATGTAGTCTGCAAACTTACTAAGGGTGCACTTGATCCCATCATCCAGATCATTGATAATGCTGTTAAACAAGACTGGCCCCAAAGCAGCCCTGGAGAACACCACTAGTGACTAGCTGCCGGCTGGATTTAACTCCATTCATTACCACTATTTGGGTCTGGCTGTCCAGCCAGATTTTATCCAGCAATGTGTGCACCCATCCAGGCCACAAATAGCCAGACTCTCCAGGAGAATGCTGTGGGAAACCCTCATACCTGTATGAGTGGAGACCATGGCACTCCTGAACTTGTGCTGAGGAAGGGTTCTCCTCTAGTTCATATTTCCCAGATGTGGCAGAAGTGTAACTTCTGACACTGCTCTTCCAAAGGATATGGGGAACATACAGAGAGAAGTAAGAAATTAATGTTTCAGGAGAAGGGGGAAAAGCAAAAGAAAAAATTTCCAAGAGGCTGCTAAGGGAGATGTATGAAGATAGTCATAGCTATCATAGAATTGTTTACTACCCTGAAATAAGAAAATAGTGTAAGCTACTGTGGAGGGAGAAGACTGATACCCTGAGATTACTGTCTCAGCCACCTGGATTCTAGTCAGCTCTCTCTGCTCTAGCATTTTCCTGTCTTATTTGCCCTTTTTTTTCTGTTTATCTGTTATATTTTGTCATAGGCGTTGACAAATTCACAGTTTCCTTCCGCTTTACCTCATTTGGCCAAGTTTTCTTTGAGCAAAGTGTTCCCCTGCCATGGACAAGGCTTGAAAGTGGTGAGAGGATACTGTGATTCCTCACCACGGCTGCCTTTGGTGGGGTCACACCACCTCATGGCCATGCATTGCTGATGTTGCTTGACTGGTAATCTCAGTGGGGATCCTAGGTAGTTACTGACACTGGACAACATATCTCAAAGGACTTGTGGTCTTGTTGCCAAGTGGAAATCTGACTTAGGCAATGAAGAATGGGCTCCGTGGTGTGACATTCCTAACTACAGGGACGTGCTGTTTCCTGAAGGTGAAAATAAATGTAACACACTAAAGAGACAGAGGTGTCTGTAATGGGAGTAATGCTAGAAGACAGCAAAACATCTTGGGACAGCATTGGCACCGCCCACAGTCCTAAACAAGGAAAGCATGAAGACAAACTCCTAGAAAAAATAGACATATGCTGTAAAACAACGTAGACAGCACCCTTCATACTCAAATCTCCCAGTCTGTTCAGCCTCTTATGTTATTTTCTGAAAAACCAAGACAAACACTTTTAAACACCTTTTCTTTTATATTTTTTTTCCAAAAAAGAAAAAGAAAAAAAAGTGAAACCAACACAAAAAAAACCAAAAGCTTTTTAAGTTCACCTGTAAAGATATCTCTGAGAGGAGAAAAAACACTCAACTAACCACTCTGGTCACAGAAACACAAACAGTTCACAGTAAGTCATGAATGAGTTAAACACACCAGTAAAACAAGAATATAAATTAAGTTCAGTCACAGTGATTCATTGTACTGTTATGTGTCTTTTTCTCCAAGACCCCTGCACACTTTGTAGTTATTATGCCTTAGGAGTGAGCATCACCTTATTTTCACCTTTGCCTGCACTTTGAAGCCCTGTACAAGAATTGGTTGCTCTCAGTCTAGATTATATTCAGTGGAAAGATACAAGGTTTTGATGTTTTGACTCAGCAGGTTGATGTTTTAATATTTAAATTTATTAATTCGCTCTTCTTGGTTATTTCTGTGTAGCAACTGTTGTCTAGAGTGAGGTAAGAAATAAGTATCTATATTGTTGATACCTTTACTAAAGTTCACATCTGCTTTGCTACTTTGTAAATGTTCATCACACAGGATGAATAGCACCATAGTAGTGCTTTTGTTTGGTTGTCCTTTGCTGCTGTCATTGATGGGTAGCCATTATTCAGCAATGCTAGGCTCTACTCCGTGCCTACGCTTCTGTATGTCAGGGCATGGAACTATGTGGGCTGAAAGAAACATCAGCCATGGAGGCTTTGCAGAAATGTAAGTGACCTAACATAGGCCTGGCAAAATCACAAGGATATTGGAAGCAATGATTAATCCAAATGTGATCTGTCATCTGGGATCTATTGTGGAGTTGTTATACTGGTGGCAGTGCTCTAGATTTGGAGACCACTGCTGTGTCACTGTGGGCAAGGAGAATTACCAACACAGAACAGAGCTGCTACAGCTTTGCCCCTATAGACACACCTGCTCCCATGAACATTTGGCTTCTATCCAAACACTACCTGCTAGCCTTTCTCAGATGTGCCACTGTGAGTCTGGCCAATGAAAACCAAGGTTACTGGGAACCAAGCACGCTGTAGCTATCACATCAATCGGAAAGATTTGTCATTTGTACTTTCCTGCTTCCTGGTACCTCATCCTCTGACCTACCCAGAGAACAAATCCTATCAATAAATGGTTCCCTAATGTCTCAGAAAGGTTTTTAGTAACTGGCACCAAAATAGTTAGTGAATAATCATGACAATACTTTGACAGCTTCAAGTGCCTCCTCTTTAAGGAATAAAAAGCACTTCATAAATACAAAGTGGCTCAGACTATCTGATAAGGTCCTGCATCCTGCTATAAGAAATGGACTACCTGATTCTATTTTCCAAGTGACATTCCTAACGATCAGAAAACAACTCAAGCTCTGTCAATATTATAAGAACGTTTGTTGTTTTATTCTTTTTGGTGGGTACAAAAACCACAGTTTCTTACACAGGACAAGATTATAAATAATATCTGTAACATGAGTGACCCATAGTCTCTTTTGATTCTACACTGCAGACTGATGACGTACTCTAAACATTTTTATCATTTTGTTTCTTGTATTAGACAGATGCAAATCTGTGGAACACAGAATGATGGAACAGAATGAAGGTAACAGCAAACAAGAGGATGACCAACAACTTTTATAAAAAAAAAAAAAAGTCTCTGAATTTTATTACAGTGATGGCATTTTATATCAATTATTGCAATGAATTGTTCCCTAAGATGGTTAGAAAAAAGAATTGTGTTGTCCTCTACCGAATTTACATCAGTTAAAAAGCAAGCATGTTTCAATATTCCTTTTTTTTTTTCAAAGAAAATGTAAATAATTTCTTTATTTTTTCACAGGATTTACATATTTATTATTTTCTTATCACAGTTTAGTGATTTGTTTCTACAGCTGAACAGCTGAGTATTCTTCCATTGTATATATTGATGTTCTGGAGACACAGGTTAGCATGTTCATTGACTTCTATATCTATTTTTCTCCCTTTGTCAAGACAAAGACCAAAATGTTGTCCTTTCTGAGTGTGTTCTTCACAGTTTAATGCGCTAAATTGGCAAGTCTTATTAGTTTTAAGTCCACTCAAGTGAAATCTGTTGCTGTTAATACACCCTTCCCAGCCCCCTCCCCCCAACAAAACTAAATTATGAATTTTCCTGATATAAAATCTGAGTTTGGGTTTCCGAGCTGAGCTCATGCACACATTGTTGCTGATGATGTCTGGCGCATTTGGACGTACTTCCCTCTCTCAGCCAAATTATTAGTTCATCAATGACACTCCCATGTCGTTACAGTCTGTGCTGTGTTCCCATCAGTCACCAACACAGTTTGATTAAGGCACTCAATTATTTTTTTGGTTTTTATGGTAGGTCCGATGCAATTACAGCCAATCCTGAACTTTGCCTAATTGCAGTTCCAGTATGCACGGCCTTCGGGCAGTCGGGAGTCAATACGCGTCCATTTTCTCCCACACTCCCTGTGATGGATAATCTGGCTTTGTTTCTTATGGCTTCAGAAAAGGTAAGCTTTTTTAAAAGGAAAAAAAAAAAAAAAAGAAAAAAGAGAAAGGGAAAAAAAAAGGAGAAAGGAGGAAAGTGTTAAAATGTTTCTGCCCTTCGGCAAACTGGGACACAGCAAACACCGAAAAATTAGATTTTAGACATCTGCATTTTTTCATGTTACCATTAAATAGAATAATAGTAACCATCATAAATATAATACATAGCATTTAAAGTCTACTAGGGGAAAAAAAGACTAGAGATTCCCAGGGTAAATTTCATTACAATAAGTCATTATTGATTTGAAATATAAAATCTGAATTTGATTTAGAAATTAATAGAAGAGGCAATATTTCCACCTAAAATGCTTCAAACTGCATTTATATACCGTGAAATGAGAATCGAGACCTTTTATGACCCTGAAAGCATTAGCATCCTTGAATGTAATCATGTACACACCTTTATAGGCTTAGATCTTCAACTGTGATTGTCAAGATAAAATATAACTACTGAAAACTGTTTAAAATTTGCAATAGTTTATCTTTGTGATAATTCCATGGATTAAACCTAAAGAAATTATTTGTTTTGTTTTGTTTTGTTTTTCCAATAATGCATGTATTTAGAATCAGTTTATTGCAGAACTCTCCTCACATCTCTTTTCCTATATATATATATATATATATATATATATATATATACATATTTCCTTACTATTAGAGAACTGGAAATTTTCAACAGAAATGTAGTATATAAAAAGAAAATACTATTTTCTATAGCTTTCCACATTAGGTCTACATTTTTCAGAAGAAAGTTTACAGTTTTATTACATCAAAATCTATACTTTCAGGTAAATCGGAACAAAACATTTTGTTTAGGGACTAATTGACTCAAGAAAAAAAATTGGATTTGCTAAAAAAACAAACAACAAACAAAATAATAATTAAAAAAAATCATTATTATGCCACATAACTTTAGCTATCCCCAAATCAGTAACCTAACTTAAAAGAACTCTTTCATGCAATGACAGAAAAAGCAAAGGTGACTAGTTTAGACTAAATGATTTCCAGATAATTAAAAATTCAGGCAGCCTTTAAGATCAACCAATGCAGCAAGGGCACCTGGAACAACAGGCACTTAAACCATGCTATGCTGAAACAAATTTTAAAGATACCATGTGAAGATATTAAATAGTGGGGAAATTTGATTTCTAGTGAGCAGAAGCTAGTCTATGCATCTTGCAGGGATGCAATCTGAAACAACAGTTGGAAAAAGACAGACAGGAGGGTGCATTCACACAGGAGCAAAGGGATAATGCGTGTCAGAAAACCACTTTATTTGCTTTAATACTGATCTCTGCATTTAAAACTTTGTCCCTCTGAGCCCGGTTTCCCCTTCCAAGGTAGCAGTGAAATCCTGAGATAGCATTTGATAGGCTGAATTTGATATGAGTGTGTGCATAGTGAGGAGGGAGATTCCTTAAAACTCCCCAACATTTTCACTGCTTCTGGATAAACTTCTATGAAAATGCACCAGTTAATATTGCATTGCTGTCATTAGCTCCTTAAAAAAAAAGATTTATTGACAAGTACAGCTGCTGTTGTGGCACGGCTGGAGTGTTGACGTAAAAGCAGTTTTCCAGAACAATGACACTAAAAACCTCAGCTCTCATAAGGAGCTGAAATTCAGGAAAACACCTTGGCTTACAGAGGGCATTATGGCATTCCCCTTATGCTGGAAAACCTTGGCCTTGATAATCATCAACTGCAGTCTCCAAAGTCACCCTTTGAAGTTTCCCTGCTGTCACAGTAGCTTGTGACAGGGACTGTTACACACATATCTGGCCTAATTCAACAGTTAGATATAAAAAGAGAGGTGGATGTAATGAGGGAGTGGGGACCTGGGCCCATACAGTACAAAAACTCTCAACTACTCCTCATCAGCAAATAAAAATCTACACATTTGCAAAGCAGAGACACAGTGCAATGTGGTGTAGCTCCACATAGTGCATGCCCACAATCCCACTGCAAATGGATATTGAGGGCTGGTAACTGCCTGCAGAAATGCACAAAACATGTTTTGGTCAATGGCAAGAAAAGAAATAAAGGTGCTTTTGTTTTGGGGAAGGATGAAAGTCCAAACCAGATTAGAACTCAGACTGGGGTGGAAAAGGGACAGCTTGCTCCAGATGTGCTAAATTTCCCAGAAAGTGATTACTATGTACCATCATCTCTCCTTCACTTTGATTAGCTCTCTGTTCATGGCCATTCAGGGTTTGCCACTGGGAAATTTGAGAGTGAGCTCAGATTTACATGGGATATCCAAGTTACATTTAACTGTGGCTTTGTAGCTCAGTCTATTTAGCTTTCTTGCCATTGACAACATGCTCAGCATAGGAAGCAAAAAAAGATCCACCAAAACAAAAAAAGAAAAAAAAAAAGAAAAAAGGCAAAGCCAAACAAATTCTCAGCAGCTTTCCACAGAGTAACAGAAAAAAGCCACAACAAAACTCCTGTCTTCTCGTGACAGAAATTCAGAGATTAACAACAGCTCAGCAACACACCATGAAAGCAACCCAGACAGCTAAAAAAGACAAGAGGAGCAGGTCAAACTTGCACTCAAGAAGGTGCCATAAAGCCAAGTAACCAGGTAAACTTCTGTATTACATTTTAAACTACACTACAGGTAATAAGCCAGGCTAATACTCTACTTAACTATGCTCTTACAATTTCAGATGTATGACCTGGCTGCAGAAATCAGTTTCAGGAGTGGCTGGGATGAGAGGGAAAAGTCTTGGAATTTACTGTGAATATTACTCAGATTGTTAAAGTCTCTGTGCAGTAAGTGAATAAAGTTAATAGTGATAATATATTTTCAAATTTATCATTAGTTTTGATTAAACTAGTTCAGAATTAATCAGATGAAAACACTGACTGCCCTGTCCTATCAGTAAATGGGAATATAGGAAACTAATATCCTCAGTCTATAAATAGAATAACCTTTGTGGATTCTTTCATTGTTCAGGTTTCTCTAGTACCTGGGTCACATGGAGGTGTCTTTGGCACAAATATTTAATAAAAACTAAACTTCTACTGAGTTTTTCTATCTTGAATATGAAACTGGAAGTACACAAGTCAGAATAAGTGTATTACACATTTACTAAGCCACCTCGTAGAACTTTTGTTCCGTTCTGTTTTGTAATTAATTTAATATTTTTTATTGCTTTTTGTAGTTTTGTAACTAATTTGGTTAATTAAAAACAACAGCATGAGATGGGAGAGCAAGAGAAGGAAGTTGAACTAGAAGCTGGTTCATGAGCTTCATGACCCACTGAGAAGTCTGTGAAGAAGAAGGGGTGGTGGCTGGCTGGATACTGGGTCAATCTCTTTTAACTTCTTCAGGCTGGGAATGAGGAACTCAGTAGGTCTTTTCCCAAGAGCAGCTGAAGAGAGGGCTGTTAGGATCCACATTGTTCTCAACGTATCAGCTCAACTTGTGTACTAAGAGCTTACTACTGACAGAAAAATAAATGGAAAACTGCTGCCCAGGGGAAAAGGAAGGGATTGTTCCCTCCTTGAAGGAAACTTCCTTTCCTGCCTTCATCAGATGCAGTGGGCTGTCATCCTTTCTGAATGTCATTATCCCACACATACTGAACTGGTCCTTTATTGTACAGACTAGTCCTTTGTCACATAGACTAGTCCACATCTGCAGACTGGTCCTTACTGCCTCACAGGCAGAATTTATTTGAGGAAACTAATTTTTTTTACTAGATTAAGCTAAAATAAAAACCATGGTAATGAATATTAACTGTCAAGTGGGTTATTTAAGCTATTTTGTATTAGTTTACAGCATACACTATTCAAACTATTTGATGTTAGCTTAAAGAGTCAGCCTGTTGGTTACTCATGCAGATTAGAACCACCAAAGATCTTTCTATATTAGTGAGTTTTAGTCTCAGTACAATCCCTTTATTCCTTGGATAAATAACATATCAAAAAGTTTTGAAAGGTGTAAGACAGACATATTGCTGCAGAAATACATGTAACCAGTGTTGTGGGCTCTGTACTGCTGCTGGTTAACAGGGGTTTATGACTAGCATGTGTATGAACAGATGGCATAGTCACCCTGTACAGAGCGTGGCACACACATAACCCCTGCCAGGAAAAAGATGACTACTGTGGCAGTCTTCCAGATCAACGTAAGTGTTTTTATAACAAGTTCACATTCTGACATTTCTCAGATAGAGAAATAGAATGAAGACTTTCAGAAGTCTACAAATAGTTGCTTCATAGCCTAGTAATTTATTTTTTAGTTTCTTGACTGATCCAAATGTTCTCAATAAAATAAAAAATCAGCATGGACATTTTTAAAATATATTTTTTTCCTTTAAGAATTCATCTCCATGTTGCAAAAAGTCCCATAAAAATCCAAACTTTAGAGAAAAGTACTTATGATCTTTGCTTAGAAAAACCCCAAAACCAATAACTTAGTCTTAGTTTTTATTTCAAGAAAACAATTCTGTCTAAATTAGATTCTGCAAGTATAATCATACTGTTTGTTGCACTGGAGACACAGAGCTAGATGGGAACTGAAAAGATTGTCAAATCATGCCAAGTTTATCATGCTAAGCTAGTTTGGGTCTTTTGAATGGAAGCTTTGGGTTTTTTTTCTGTTTTATTTAAGAATGTGTTTTGGATGCATTGCACCCTGTAATCTTGATAGGGAACATGTTTTCTAAAACTTTTTATATACAAATCTGGAGATACTATTAGTTGTGGACACATCACTAAAGAACATAAAGTAAAAAAAAACTCTTCTTTTGCATTTTGCACAATGAATTGCACAAGATGATTTCTTTTTAAGATCCTTATTACTGACAGGAGATCATTAACTTGGGAGATTAATATTAGGAGCTGGAATTCCTGTATCCCAGTTCACAGTAATGAATACTGGCCTATACTCTTGGGAATCCGCCTGACACCTACATTGTCACTTGTGAACAAAGTCCACAGCTAAGACTTTTTTTTTTTTTTAGCATGAAGAAATTAGGCAGCTCTATTACAATTCAAATATACCCAGGGTCATGACTTCTTGTGCAACAGGGAACAAATGAAAACTACAAAGTGACAGTATGTTTGGGACAGTTTCCCAGCCAGCGTACACCAAGCCCCCTCCCTCACCCCCCGAGAACCCACCTATTCCTTGCAGCGCTCCAGCTATCATGCTCAAACACCATTCTCTGCTCACTCTGTGTCTGCTCTGTACTGTATGGTTCGGTATTGTACCGGCTGTGCCTTTAGACTGTAAGCTCCTCGGGACAGGGACCTGTTATGTGTTTGGCACACTTCACCTATTGTACAGCGCCGTCTACTCCAGCGCTATATAAATAATAAATAAAAAATAATAATTGCACCTCCAGTTGTTTCCTATAAAACATCTTCTAGGTGGCAACATATAATTTATAATACTTCTCTCCTTTCCCTAATTTTGTTTGTTGTTTTTTTCTTGTTTACACTATAGGATTGACTCAGTGATTTCAGGAAAAGGTAGCTCAAGCTTTTTGTTAACAAAGGAGATGTGGCTTGCTGTTTGTGTGGACAAGAAAGCTCTAGGTAACATGAAAGGGCAGGGTCCTAGCTGCACCTTCATTTATAAAGCAGCCACTATAGCTTGTGAGATCTGTAAAAGTTATATTTAGAAGCAAAATTTGCTGCTACATGCCATTTGCAAAGGTCAGAGAGCTGATTTGTCTAATGATTAGTTGGCAAGATACTCAGTGCATGGATGATAACAAGTCCATTAGCAAAACATCCCTGCATGCCTGCTCAGGGTAACTATGCAGGATGCAGCTCAGCAACATCAGTGATTCAGTCTCTGATATCACTGCATGAGTGTCTAAGATACAATAGTCTGAACTAGGTAAGGGGGTACATTACTGAAAGCTGAGATTGAAACTCGAGGCATGTGTTCACTGGTTAGTGACTTTTTGTGGTTATTATAGTGGGCAAAGATTGACCTGAAGTAGAATATTGTGAAAAAAAATGCCAGACAGTTAGCATAAAACAAATAGACAGTGAACAAATAGGGGAGGGAGGAGGGAGAGAAGGTAAAACAACATTTAGACTTCTTTTAACAGTGCCTTGTCTTCCATTAGGTTAACGATGGTTCAGTGATGTCACCTATCCTAAATCTTGATTGCAACAAAGTCCCGTTAGGGCCAACATCAGATAAGAAAGACTTGTACTTTGTCACTGGTACAGTGCAAATCTTCAGGAAAACAGACTGGCCAATCAAATAATTAAACACTGGCCCTCTGAATATAGATTTTTACAATTTCAAATAGTTGTAATCTCCCAACTGATTCAACAACATTTAAGTTGTTAAAAATGTATTTTGCATGTTAAAAATTCCTTGCAATGCAGATGTCTATTAGCAACATAAAATAGTATACTGTACATCTGCAGCCAAAAGAACTGAACCACTTTGCACTGAACTTTTCCAAAATATAAAGCTCTGTTCAGAAGCAAGCACCACTAGACAGACATGTCACAACATTGCATTACAAGATGCATCACCCACTCACTGTAGTAGGCCCTAAGTCCTACCCCTAAATTTTAATACTTTCGGTTCCATATACGTTGTAACCTTCTCTATAAGTTGCTAAATTCTGGGTATTCTGCGAGGAAGTTGGGTTAAAAGTCTGTGCACTCTTTGCCACCTTCATTCGTTTCGCCTCTGCCCTGGACTTGTAACAGAACTCTATCAAAGCCACCAGCATTGCCAAGCCCAAGCCTCCAACCAGAATGTAGAAGACTCCAGCAACGTTGCTGAGACTCAAGGCACTCGTCTTGTCCTGGGGAAACAGAAGCGACACAGTTAACTCTGGAAAACAGACACCCAGGAACACAAACAACACATTAAAACATTGGAAACAGAAATAAATAACAAAGTTTAGCTGACATTACCTACTTCTTGAAAAATGTGACCTATCTGGATCTAGAAAATATATTTTAAGTCCTTAGTTTTTTTGGTTGGCATAAAAATTGTTATAAGTATATTGCCAACATATTGTGATGTCATTGCTTGTTTACTGCAAAGCATTTGTTCCATTAAGTGGAGAATTAAGCAATGACATGTCTAGCACTGATAGAAACTGCATTTATGTAAAGCTCTTTAAAAGCCTTGGAATCCAGAAATCCATTTATATTAGACCAAAATCTGCTTGATCTTTACAAAACCAGTAACTGCACTTGTGGTAGGCATTGCTGTTAATTTAAACAATCCAGACTGAGTTTCTGATACTTAAATGACAGCTGAAAATAACACGTGAGGCTTAAGTTATTTCTCTGAACAAACACTTCCTTTGAAAGTGCACTCTGTTCCATACACATCAGGACGTATTTTGCCTCTTACCGATTATTGTATTTTGTTTCTATTTTATTATAGATACAGTTCTGGAACATGCCCATGGGCTACTAAGGCTCAGTAACACTATAATTTTAAATAGCAGTTTATGAAATCTTACACATTACTCATAATTAAGACAACAGTGAGAACTTTCTTTAGCAAATTATTGAACACATGTAATTTTATAAATGATCATCTTCTTGGACACATTGTAGTAAGTAACTGCTCTGCATTTCTCTATACTTCACTGCTTAGTTATGAGTCATTTCCTGATTTGAAATCCATGTGCATTTTTAGTGCAGTTCTCAAGGAACTCTTTCAGGATTTGACTTCCATATACTACATCATGTACTTTAAGGTACTTATGAAACTTTATTCTTACGCAGACTATATAATCTTTACCTAAGGTGAACATTTAACTTCCCACTGTAATCTCTATGAAATTTTAACTTACAAAGAATGCAAAATATTTGGATGTTTAATTTAAAGAGGCACTATTTATTGCATAATCAGTAGATTAGCACGGTAACATTTTCCCATGGGTGTACAAAGGTGTTTGGGGCTTACAGCTGAGATCTGCTTTGTCTGTCTCTTTTTAGCTGGCTAAAAGGACTGAAAAACTTGGAGGTGACTGTATTCCTCTGGTGGTAATTGCTAATAGGGTGCCTGCAGAAAAGGAGGCAGAACAGAAAAGGACCTGACCTAACATATGTGTTGGGTTGAGGCTTTCTCAGCTGTCCTGTACAGGGGTTCTGCCATCATATTAACTGATGTTCACTACTTGCTCCAAAGCACTTGCCAGAATAATCATAATGTGCCTGAAGTTTGTTTCTCAGGCTAATTTTACCTGCTCTGCATTCATCAGGGTAACTCTAGGGGCATACCAGCAGCACATGGTTGCTGGCCATCATGATTTTTAGTTCTGGACAGCACAGCCTGGCACAGAGACAGGTACTGTGAAGAAATGTTAGCCTTGCTGAATACAGGGCTGGCACTGATTGTGGTGCTTCCCAGCCATCAGAAAATATCTGCTTCTGTGTTTGTAACCAAAAAGAGAGAAATTGAGAAGTCTCACTCACTGCAGCTGCCAAGATTACTGTTTGGGAATTGACTAGGGTAAACACTGAAAACTGTTGAAATCTATTGATTATTGAAGCTTTTCACTTCAAAACTCAAGTCTTCCTTGGCTTCCCAAAGAACCAGAGACTTTCTCAAAGCCAGCCAGGCACAGCCATCCCGGGCAGTGATAAAAGACAACCCTTTCCACTAGCATTTCTCCTTTTCAGAAAACTGCTGAGGGAGGCCAGCTACAAAAGGAGAAGGGACAAAGGGACATTTCCTAAGCAAAAGTCCCTGCTTCCCAGGCAGGAAGGAAACAACTAACTCAGCCTGCCTCCCCAAAACAAAAACCCTTCATTGTTAAGTGTTCAGCAGATGCCTTGGTTATGTAGGATGGTGTTTTGAAGACTTCAAAAAGTAATAGTGCTTCTTTAAATTAAAGTCTGAGCCCCATCGTGATGGGGCAAAGCTGATTCATTCTGTGTCGACAGCTGCTTATTTTATTTCTAAGTCATTTTGTTTATTACTTCCTTTACTGCTTTGTGAACACGATAGTAGGTCCCGAACTGCAGCGACTGACCTTACTTCCAGAGTCCTTGGGTCCACATTCACCTTTATCGTACCACCATTTGTTTTTCAGCTTGTCTAAGACGCCTGCCTCACTGAGTTTCAAAACGGCAAGGTTTACAGGAGTTCTTCACGTGGAAAATAACATAAATAACATTATATATGTTATTTTATGTTATTCAAGTAAAACTACATAGAATCGCATTGCAAAGTGACAGAGCAGAGGCCACAGTGGGTGCTATGTCATGTACTGTTGGCCCAGGTTTAGAGACAGACATATGACCGGGACCTGCTCCATCGCTTTAGGTAACAGGCACATACTGCTGGGGAAGATTTGTAAATAAATAGTATGCAATTACTGTGAACCCAAAACTATTGGCTTAGACATATTAACAACATACCTTTCAGAGATATATACAACACAACTGGAGATATGACTTTAAAAAACATATTCATTTGTGTTCCTTGCTTTCAAGCTATCTGTAATTTGCAAACTTGCAATGTGGCTTGGCTACAGCTATTTCATTTACTGCCCTCAAAATTAGCCTGGCAAGAGAAAGGAGGTACTTTGTGCAGTTTGCTGCCTGCAACCACGTGGCACAGACCTGTAATCAGGAGGTTTGCATGCAGAGAACTTAGGGGCAGAGCTGTGATGCCTTTATCCTCAGTTAAGAAGAACATGACACTCAACATTTCCATTTAATTTCCAGCTTCAACATTATTTTCAAATTAGGAGTTTTTCCTGAAATCTTATTTATGCACATAAGTATTTTAAGGGTCCCAGACTGATGATAAATTACTACTTGGAATATCTTAGCTTATTTGAGGTACTCACTGCAGGTGACATAACTGAATTTAATATTGAAATGAAACTGAATCTGATGTCTCAGAGTCATGAACTGCTGTGGGTTTACACCGAAGTTACTTAAACTCAGTGAATAATCTTAAGACTGTTACGCTAATAACACTTCATGCAGTTGTCCCAGTTTATTTTCTAAAAAATCTATAGAACTAATAGCAGGTTTATTTTGTGTAATTTCCGCTTTGAATCACAGACTGTCCAATTCTTAATTCAGTAGGCATATGGATATATATTTATGTGCAGGTGTGCATGAAAATACAATATATACCAGAGAAGGAGGTAGATAAACAGAAATAGCTGTAATAGACAGCCTTCTAGTGATGATATATGAGGTAGGACCTGATCTTGTGTGTGCCAGCAGATTCCTATAAGAAAATGAATCTCTCATAGTACACCATTATCTGTGAATTGCTAGAATGTTAACTCATGAATCCCAGGCTTATTTAAAAAAATAATTACTGCAAACATTCATAAATATAGTGCAACTGGATCTACTAAAATAGTAACTACGGAAGAGAAGAGGGGCTTGTTACACTGTATACACTGGTTTAACTGGAAATCCTCAAATGCTTACGTGTTAATGTAATTTTGCAAGTTTGAAATATTTAATACACAAATAACAGCACCTGTACCTTGTATGCTGCTCTTAGCTTTATGGATCCTGTCCTTTCATACATTCTGGCTACTCTTTTTATGTATCCATAAAGCAGGGGATTCACTTAATCTCAGCTTCTTTGCCCCTAATTTACGCTTTAAACTTTGACTGTCTAAGCCTCCCTGCAGTTAAGGGGAAAAGATGGGTACCTTCAGAGGGTGGATGAAGATACCAGTCTTAAAGAAAGAAGCATGCTTTCAAGATGCCCACCTCTTTTCATTTACTAAGGAAGCCTTGAGATCTCAGAGAATTGACACCTTTTGACAGCTACATATATGTGAGCAGATTTCCAGGTACTGTAAAGAAAATTCCCTCCAAGTAAAGGAAATGCTTTGTTCACTTTCTAAATCCTGCGCAATTAACTCATACGGAATACTCTGCTTCTAGAACAGAAAATGCCTATTTCTTTACTATTTTCATTACTCAAACATAAATTTTGTCTTCAGGCTTCCTGGCAGCAGGTCATACAGGTTGATAGTGAAATATGAGAGTCCCACAATTGTGAAATGAGTGGGTAGCAGTTTGGGATGCTGGCAAGTTGCCTGTCAATATGATCCTCTGTTTGCTTCTAGTAAAAGTGTGAAATAATTAATATTATTTGGATAGCCATCATCTGTAACATGTCATGTATTTGCACTGAGCCACATTTCAGTCCTCCTAAATTCCAGCAGTGTTACAGAGATGGTTATGATAAAGAGAAGAGACATCCAGGTAGTGTTCTCTCATGATCAATCAGATGCCTGTGGAGTTGTTGCAGATTAAACTGATTAAAGTGATAATTAGGGCTCAGTATGAACTATCATGACCAGCAGCAAGCTGGGACAAGTCAGAAAACAGATGTCTCCCAGCCCTTTCCTTGGGATTTTTTTTCCCCCAGACTAACAGTTTAGGAAGCTTGATACAGGCAGAGATCTTCTTTGCAGCTGTAGTTCCTTTATTGTCATCCGTACTGCATTGCTTCTACAGGGAAGCTCTTAGATTTTCCTTTGCAAAAGAAATCAATGTAATGCTTAAAATTGCCACACTGTCCTCAACTTGTAACTAAATGCAATGGCAACAGCCAATAGACATGAGGCAGTTTCCACTTTTCACAGGAATATGGCCAACAGCGTGCCTGAGGCCAGGCCCTTCTTCTTGTCTCCACTATTTTTGTTGAAAGACTTTCTGAATCAAGGTGATGCAAAAGTTTGGTGAAACCTGACCTCTGCCTCTCATTTTATTGCCTGTCCTAGCCAGAATATGTGAATGAGACATGGTTTTGTCCTTTACATGTCCCCTTAGCCAGTCCTAGCTGAGATGAATGAGAAGCAATCCCTCCTAACTATAAAATTAAATTCTAAAATATTTTTCAGTGAAAAAATATTCTACACTCTCAGAATAGAATTTTTTCCCATTTCAAATCAATCAGCTGCGACGGGACATATACATGGTCCAATACAAGAAGCCCAGACTGAGGAGCTGCAGAGTGGAAAGGAAGATTTTTGCTTACTTATTTCAGAATAGCAACATATGTTATTGTTTGCAGTCACAGTAAGTGACTGCAGGTGTAGCAAATTTATATTGTTGGGTTTTGTTATTTGTTTTTTGGGTTTTTCTCCCCTCTTCTTCATTATAGTAGGAGATTTTCAACAGCTCCCACTGGAGATGAATGCCCAGATCATTTTGGCTTTCAGGGCAAGTTGCTTATGTAGGCAGATTTCCTTTCTTTGAAAATAAGCATAATTTTGGCTGTGTCAGTCATGAATTTGGAGAATACAGCTTATTACTACACTGCTTACATAATCGGTTCCACTGATACTAAAGGTAGCAGAAAATGCAAATGAGTATGATCCGCTGTAATGAGCAAGAGCAATGTACTTAAGTTGTATACAGAGGGCCATTTCAGCATTTGGAGTTATACTTAATATTAGAATGGAAAATTACTCTATACCTGTCTGGTTTGGTGGTGTTTTGTTTTTTTTTTCCCCCAAGTTACTTAGTGATTCCTGAATTTCTAACATTGGGCTAAATGTTTAGCTAGAGTAAACTGACAGAGTTTGTGAAAATCAGTGTACAACTGCCAAGGATCTCTGTTGTCATATAGAAGTCACCTTCCTTATATTCCTAAAAGGATAATATATGAGAAACAATACCTAAAATTACCATTTATCTCTGGAGAATAACTTGTCCCATGTAGCAGTTAAAAAATATTTTGTGCCCCACATGCTAAAGTCAGTGTCAGTGCAGCCTGACCTGGGCAGAGACACACTCTATCTTTTCATCCTGTTCTCAGCCCTTCCACTTCCTCTTTCAGTTTCTTGCTCATTTTCTTCTGTCCTGTCTTCAGTCACTTGCTTTTGGAAGGGCTGCATTTTAAGAGCCTCGGGCTGGATCTTGTGCCAGCAATATCAGCAAAATCACAGTGCTTTAAAATGGCATTAATGAAGTTCTGAGTTAAGTTGCGTTCAGGACAAGTGGGCAATTATAGCTTTTAAATAACAACACCGATTGATTGTGAGACCAATACAGAATTTTGGTAGACAAGGATTTTAAAAAATGCAATTACGAGTATGGTTTAGGAGAATTTTCATTGCCCAGTCATTAGGCTCATCTGCTGAATGAAAAACAAGGGCCACCATATTCTCCTGAGGGCTACCAGCAGAGACTGAAGCAGAGGTCCATCAGCACAGCTTCCTTCCACTCACACTTCTATAAAAAACAATGAGGCACAGTGGGAGAAACTGTGCTTAAATACCATCCCATGCATCACATGAAATGATGATGGCATATAGTTAAGATCTGAGGTAACACTTTCAAAAGCACTCAAATGCATTTGAGATCTCAGTTTCATCTTCAAACGTGTCTTAATTACTGAGGTCACTAAGCCACTGGTAGTTCAAACAGGGCAGCTCTCTGAACTGTCTTTCTGAATTCTGGGAGATTGTTCCCTAAGGGGAGCACCAAGAGCACAGAACAGAGGTAGGAGAAATACTGTTTTACAGAACAATGAAAACCTATGGAGAATTGCTGAGATCTCATGAAACCCTGGATTTCTACGGTCATTTCTATGTTCATGAAGGGTTGTTCTGGGTCTACATTCTGACATTCTGCTAACAAATCTTAGGATTTGTTCTTAAATTTGTGCAAGAAGAATTAGCTAGAGATACTTAAGAGCTTAGTTCAGAACTTGTTGGTAGCTGTCAGGTTTACAACAGTGTATGGTGTCCTGGTTCTTCCACTAATGATATTTTGCTAGCATACAAAATGTAAATGTTTAGGGCTCCATCAATTCAGTAGAAAGAGTCTTACTGACTTGATCCAAACCTTTAAGACTGTTCCTGAATAAGGAAATGGATTTTGTAAACAATAGATGGCTAGCAACTTGGGGAGTCAAAAAAGCTGTAGTTTGTTTGTTGCTTTCTTGTTTGTTTGTTTAAGAAAAAAGACCAGATGCTGCTGCAATGCAGAATTTAAGAAGCCTGGTAACGTCTGTTCATCTCTGTGTTGTGCATAGTCCTATTGAGTGTGGGCAGGGCATGCAAATGATAGATGTGGAGCTCATATAAATGCTCCTGGCAGGCTCTATACAGTCCTAGACCACAGGTTGAACTCCTTCATGTTCTTTACCCTTTGCTGCCTTGCCCGCCATATTTTTTTACTGCATCCTGAACTGCCTGTGTCACTACTTGTTCATTTCCATTGGCAATGTGCTCTTTCCTGCCTCCTGCATTCATGGATTCTCCCTGTTTCTCTATGGATTTTGCTCCTTACCTTTCTTTTTTACTTTTGTTCTCTCTCTCCTTTTTTTCTGTCACTTGCCATCACACCCAGCTTGCTCTTTCAGCACTTCCAGACATTTTTCTGGTGAAACACTGCCTTTCCCTCTACTATGAGCTGCTTCCCTTTTCCTGCTTCATGATGCAAAGCATCAGTGGCTGGTCATCAGGGAAAGTAAGTGAAAAGCATCCTTAGTTTGCTGCCTGCCTTTTATCTCACCTTTCAACCACAGCAGGCTTGTGAGGCATGTATTCTAAGAAAATGAAGGCAGTCTAAAGATGTGATTCCCTGCCTGTGACATTAAAAAAAATTAAATAAACACCCTCCCCCAATAATCCTCATGGTGTGGGTGGAGGATATAATAGTAGCAACATTTATGTCTGTCAACTTTCTTACAAAAAGTTGGAGTCTGCTCAACTTGCAGCTAAGTGCTATAAGGTCTAATGAACCTCAGCACTTTGGAAGAGAAAATAGAGACCATTTCTGAAACTGTGACTGCTGGCAAGCAGAGCGGTGGGGGGAAAATAGGTAGAACAGCAGGATCAAAGGCAAAGTGAAGAGGATTAAGGGACCAATACTGGGTGAGTGCAGAACAGCCAAAGGGATGGTCCCTGAGGCCAGGACACAGCACGAAAGAGAAGGAGGACTGAAGAAGGAGAGAAAATAGTCAGAAAAAAAAACACATGTAGGCAACTGTAAAGGAAGTTATACAAACTGTGAATGACAAATCAGTCAAATGTAATCATCTATACCTGACTACCTCTGTGCCCAAACAGTTACCTGAGTAGCATTCTCTTATATATTGTTCACACACAAGCACATAAATAAACATTATTACGTGCTGCCTGGCACAGAAGGAGTATATTTTTAATATCTTCCTTCTCACTTGCATCACCATCTTTCACTACTAAATCTTTGCTTCTTTTCAGCACAAGGCAGTTTCCCTTCCCCAGGAAGCTGTGTGGAGGAAAGGAAATAGTGGCACTGACTATATGGGAGTAATACAGGAAGAATATAAGCAGCTGACATCACCTCAGCTTAAAATTCAGCCTAGAATTCCTATCTGATAAGTTCTGCCTAGGGAACCATCATGGATTTTTCTTTGCTGGTAAGATACCAGAAAATATCAGCATGAAGATATTTTAGCTGACATTTGTCCTCCTATTTTGAATACTCACATGAAAATTGTAATTTGTACCAGTATGGTTTGTGCCCAAAAGCAGATCCCTGAGCCTGGACCATGAGTTAGGGGTTGATCACGCTGATTTTCACCCTTTCCCTCTATGATCACTGAAAAATATTTGGGATACTACCAGATAGCAGAAGGAAAAAAAAAAAAAAAAGTCTGATATAGTATTTGCTTCTAAATGTTTCAAACTGCTTGTTCATAAGAGCAAGCTTGGAAAAGGCTCATCATGATTTTTAAAGATACAGGTGTCTGGAAACCAGTGATAGATCTCACAGCAGAGATTCTGTAAGAGCTTCCCTTGGGATGCTTAAACAAATGCAAATATTTTTGCTTTGACAGTAATTGCATACACCTAGATTTCAGCTGCAGGTACCAGCAGTGATGTGCTACTGGTGAAGCTGTTTTGTTGCAGGTAAAATCCCAGCAGATGCACCAATTACTTTACATACTGTTTACCCGCTTTTGGTGACATTGAGGCTAACCTTGGAGTCACCTCCCCCGCTGCCACATTCTCCTTTGTCGTACCACCATTTGTTTTTCAATTTGTCCAAGAGGCCTTGTTCATTCAGTTTTAAAACTGCGAGGTTAACAGCATTTCTTGAAACGATAAAACATATTTTGTAAGAAACTGCACAGCTGTTAAGATGTTAGAAGGAATGAGGACTTAAGCTGTTTATAAGCTTGATCCACACACTAAATAAACCTCTCATTTGCATATATCAAAGACTTTGGCAGCACAAATAAAATGTGGTTAATTTAAAATGTTAAAAATGTGTTTCCAGCGTAGAAATGATTTTCAGAATGGTTTGAATTTTAACAAGAAAATTCTATCAACCAACCAAAACTATTTTTGCAAAATGATGATAAAACTCTGCCTGGAATATAAACAATCTACACAGATTTATTTGGCTCTATATTTGGAATATGTTTAGTGTGGGCCCAAGTTGATTTTTCAAGCAGATGGAAAGATGCCTTCCCATATTCTAAAGAGGCAAGATCCAGACAGCCTGTGCTAGATGCTGCCAGTCACCGTGTCACACACAGTTTTGACATACAGCATTTCAGAGTGATAGCACACAAGTTATGGGCTAAGGTTCTAGAAACAGAGAGCGTAAGGTAAAGCTGAAGAAGAGTGCTAACAGCTTGCATGCTGACTGTGATGCTGTCTAGATCCATTCAATGGTAAACAATGCATGAAGAGGTGCTAGGAGTCCTGCCCATTTGAAGCTTCATCACCTGCTGCAGGCAAGTCTGTAATTTCGGAAGCAAGCTCTAGAGTCCTGCTCCATTTGCATAGTAGACCTTTAGCTGAAATGTAAGACCTGGGGCCTTAATGCTGTGATTCCAGGCACTTCCCTACTATCCTGGGAGACCACCCTGTCTCCCAGCCTGAATGGCACCCACGGTGTGTGGGAGGAAGGCAGTGGTGGGTGGAAACCTCACTGGAGAAACATGGAGGTGGTGAGGTCAAGAAGAAGCTTAAGCACTGAGATGACCAAACCCAGGCAATTTGTTAGATGATGAGATAAAGGCAGGATGTCCTGAGGACCTTTTATTTGAAAGTTTATATGTGTTTTTGGAAGACAAATCCTTCATTGCTAGCAGCACAGTGGTGTAGGCACAACATACTGAGAAATGCTCTGTGAATCTGATGTCCTCTCTCTCATGTTTAAGTGCTATTATTTGTATCAAAGAAATACCTGAGAGAGATTTTGGATCTGTGCAGCGAGAGGGGGGTTGCCAGTACAATAGCTAAAGCATAGAATCACTCCTTCTATGTGAACTCAAAGCTGCTGGGAGGGAACTGAAAACCAGGAAAGAAAGGGTCACAGCTGGTCCTAGGATGGGATTGCTTCCATGAATTAAGATTGGATGGCAGAGGGTAGACAGGATAGATTACAATATAAACCCAGATGCAAGGCATCTGTATTTATGATAAGAACTACAGTCATTATATGACATTTTAAAATTAGTTGACAACTAATGTGCCAAGGCATTTACACAGCCTTCATCACCTCTGAGGAACATTTGCTCCTTTTTAAGTGTATGACTTCCTATCTTTATTACTAAGAGCTTCAACAGTCACATATTCTAATGGTACATGACTACATCAATATTTATTCATAATTTATAATAATAGAATTTTCTCTTATTTTATTTCTTGTCCAGTGGTCCCTAGCACATCCATGCCTATCAGGCATCTACATTCCTGGTGAGTAGACACTTGCCAGAAGTGTCTGCCCAGGTTCACTTGTGGATCTGCAGAGACATGTACAGCAGTGGCATCATATCCTTGAAGCATGATTCACCTCCAAAGGGAGAGAAGTATCTGTGATGTGCCAGTGGCTTAAATACTGCTTTCCAGGGACAATACATGATTGAGGATGATGGAGTTTCTTTCTCTAAATTTGTTTAGTCTTGTTAAGATCTGCCTGTTAGGGCTGAGTGAGATTTAGCAAGAGCTATGTCTGTCAAATACATCTTCCCCTCATCAATTATGGGAGGATGCAACACTTTCAAACTGTTCAGGGAAAGGTTGGGGAAGAGAGATCCTCTGGTGGCTGAGCTCCATCAGATCTTATGGCACCAGAAGCTACTGGGGCTTGTGATTTACCTTCTCTAGAGACAGTAATGCCTGGTTCCTGGCAGTCTCTTCTGCTCTTAGAATGGAAACTTTCCTCTCACTTATTAGGAGAGCTATTTCCTGGCAAACTTGTACAAACAACAGTATTTCACAGATTATGTATTGTTCCTTACAACACTGCCCCATTTGTAGTACAAGTGTCAGCTTTGGGATGTATCTTCACTGTCTTCTGTTCACTGTTTCAAATACCTTCTGCTGGAACTGAGACAGGTCTTTGCTGGATGGTCAGGAAGCCTGGAACCTGCTTGTGAGTAGATCTGACTTTTACCTAGCTTCACTGTGGTTACATATATACAGAATTTTCCATACAGATAAAGTCATTGCTTCTATGTCCCTGAAGTGAAAATGAGAACTGTAGGCTGTAGAGGGAGTGATAACAGATTGCTCTTTAAGGGGAATTTAGCAGCCAGGCTGACAAATGTGGTTTTGTATAAGTGCTCTAATTATGGTTCACACTCGCGAGGGAGAGGAGCAATTGCAAAATTGGAATGAAATTGTTCATTTGCCCCTTTTGTTCTTGGAAGCAATTGCTTTTGAACCAGTCATATTTACTACAGATTGTTTTCCTGCTCAGCTTTTGGCCCATTTGCCCCATTCAGGAAGGTAACCTTGACACTTTACAGACTAGTTTCCAGTACACTGAACAAAATTTTTACCTTTGTAAGGATGTTGGGACTGAGACAGAGATGAAAGATGATCCTAGAAAGACTATTTGTTTGACATTGAGCAGCATTACTTATTCTGAAAATGCCTTAGATATGTAGCTTGAGAGTGCTCTCTACAACGGCAGTGTCAAAACTCTTCAACAATGTTCTCATTTAAGGTGTCTGTGTCTAATTGTCACACCGGGCAGCAATAACATAAACAGTTGCTTTGACAGTGCTACAGATGAGGAAAGGAGTGATCACTCCCATGAAAAATGAAATGTATCTCAAGGAATATGACTCTCAAGTCAATGAGCCACTTGGGCACAGCCTTACTTTAAAGCAGATTGGGAAGCCTTATCAATCAGTCTATCTGTAAAAGCATCTTCACACTATTTCCTGTAAGCTGTAATGTCTTTCAAGTATGAACTCTAAAGCTCCTTGAATTAGATCAAGTCCTTATGCTCAAAACCTTAGAAAGCTGAGTTTTGTTTTTATTCTAACCGTATCTTATCCTGAGTGAAGTTACTTGAGAACTTAAAACCTTTTTTCATTATTTTCAAGTTAGACCATTTATCTGGATAATCTAAGATGAATGAAAAAAAAACAGGTAATTTTTTTGACAAGTAATGTAAGTTTCATGTTTAATTTCCATGTTGATAGGAGAGAGCTTTCTCATTTGCCAAATGTTTGAATTTATCTTTTAAAGTGTTAAAGATTATCAAGCAAAATTTTCCCACAGTCATTTAGAGAAGCTGCAGCTGGTTGATAGCAGTCCTAGAGTAATAAATAAATAAACAAAACCCATTCATGAGAGGGTTATTTAGCTGGGTTATTAGCCATATCCATCGACAGTTTCACAGCACAACAGAGAAATGGAAATAAAAAGGATGAAGAAGTAAATGTGGATTTAAGCTGCAATCATTGCTCTGAAATCAGACTGTATTGTTTATAAATGTAACACATTATTGTCCTCATCATGTCTAGTAGGCCATGTAAAACCAGGTCAGTTTCACACTGCTTTCTCTGCTGCTTTGTTATCCAAGGTCACCTCAAAATGTGGAAATAAGTAATTTCCTTCTGATCAGGAAAACACAGAGAACCTTCACTCAGCACTGCTGTATCTCCCACAGAAATGTAGTAACTGAGATACTGATAGGTGCAGCAGTGACTACAATTATATACCTTAAAGCCATGCTAGCTCACTCATACTCATCTTAGACAGTGCTTCACTCTGTCACAGACAGAAGCGTTTTAAACTTGAGTATCCATGGCATAAACCATCCTTTCATCATTAAAAAAAATAGGACTGTATTCTCAATGCCACACTTAGCCAAAACTCCCATTGAAGAATGATGTGTTCCTCAATAAAGGAACTGGTATCTTTGCAACAGTAAGGGTTTAATAGTAGCAAGCCAGCTAGTACTTGAATATCTGACTCTTAATCCTTGCTGTCACTGCACAGTCCTGCCATTTCCATTACTCAGAATAAAACAGAGTCCTTCTACGCAACAGTCAAGCTACCTCAGCCAAAACCACAGCACTTGTGTTACAGTGATACTTCACTCCACAATTACTCGTGTGCTTGGACAGTGATTTCAGTGTATGGATCATGGCTTTATTTAAGCTGCCTATAGAATTACAGTATGGAAAAAACTTGATGAGAAAGAAGTAATTCTTAGCCATTTAAATTACAGTCATTTACAATAACTCCATCTCTCCATAAATAGTTACAAGCAGTTAAAAATGTTAATCAGTGTCACTTAAAGGGTCTATTGCAGATATGCCTTTCACAGTCAGCAAAACTTCACAGATGACAGCACCACTGCCCAGCTCCTTGCAAAAGAGCATCTGTGATTTCAGATAGGGATACTTCCACTGCTGCCAAAAAGATTACCCTAGGGTGCTTGCCCAAGGCACAAGCAAGCTGGTAAAGCAATCTGCTTTGACCTTCATTGAGTATGGATCACAGCAATGATTAACAGATGATCCATCTATTGGACTTCTGTCCATATGAAGCAGAGAGGCAGGCACTGAACAAATGACCTGAATGTTGTGGCATACAAACCTGGCACCTAGCAATTACAGTCTCAACCACAGGCAGGGCATTTCTAAGGCTGGAGCACACAAAGTGAGCTGGATGACCAGCCTAGGGACCACAATAGCCAACATCACAAGCACTGCTGGGCATTTTAGACAGCCATAGGGGAGCTGCACCAGAGAGGGCACCAAATTCTGCCTAATTTAACACTTTAAATGCCTATTAAAGTGCAACGACTCAGCACCTCTAAGAACTCAGAAACTAAAATATGGGAAGGTTGGCTCTGTTTTGAACAACCTAATGCCCAAAGCTTAAATACAAACAACAGGTAGAAAAAGCTCTCTCCAGCCTGATGAGACTTGAACAAGTATCTACAGCCTCAGTGACAACTGCTTTGCCAGCTCAAAAAAATCTTTGTATGCACAGTGGTTCACAGGATGGTGGAAAGCACCACTTTTTAGGACTGCTCAGCATCATCTATGAATGCAGTTCAGAGGACTCAGTCTTGGCCTGAGCACACGTAGCAAAGGAGACCCCCTTCATGAAGTTAGGTCTCAGAATACCTATTTTTTAATACTAAATGACATAAAGGCACAGACAGGTCCCAAAATGCCCATTACAACAAAGGCAGAATCTCTGCTGGGAGCATTTAATAACAATCTTCTAGGCAAGCAGTACAGTTTTGACAAGAAAACTTAAATGTCTTAGCTATTTAAACAGCTTTGACATTTTCCTGAATACCCTTCCTGAACTTTACCTCATGAATTCTATGTAACTGGCATGTTAGACAGCAAAACACTTCCTTGAATCCTGGGCAGATTCTTGATGAAATTCTGCCGTGTCTACAGACGGCAGCACTGCTGTTTCACTACTTTGTATTGGGGATATTGTTCATCTGAAATAATGAACAAGCAGAATGTACAAAAATAACATGATTCACTAGCAAAACTCTACAATTGTGATGACAGCTTTGTTTAAAGTGCAGCTGTACCACACAGCCTAGAACCACTGGTGCCACCACAGCAGTTAATGAAGCAGAAGCAGAGACCTCAACCTTCAGAAGGGCTTTTTCTGCAAATCCTTCCCACAAGGATTTGAAAACCTCAGAAATTGCTCAGTCATCAGAAGTCACATGGCATGGAGGGATACCACCTCTGTTTAAGCTTAGGTTCTCTGAACATACATCAAACTTTAAAGTCATCTGAATGATGAATGGCCAAAGCACTATAAATGGGCCTGCCAGGAGATATGAACCTAATGGCAAAATACTGGAATTTGCTTTTTATCCTAGTAAAACCCATGACTAGGTTTTTATATAAGTTTCTTGTGTATACATACACATACACACACACACACACACACATATATATATATATATACACATATGTGTATATATATACATATGTGTATATATATAGTCCTATATAAGTCATGCCTGGAAAGAAGAAGGGAAGAGTACACCAGTTTACAGTGGAAAACGAAGCCATGGATGCAGCGGTGCATCTGCCATGGAGTTCACTGAAAGAAGAAGCTTTCCCAAGACGACAATGTCACACCAAAGTGCTGGCAATTTCAGGAAACTTAAAGCTCATTTTCTTCCTTGCACTCTGAATGTCTCTCCCTGAAGCTATCTGCCGGTGCAGCCATCTCCCAGACAAGCCTCTCAGCATTCTTGGAGCAGGTGGGAAGGGGTTCTCCCACCAGACAAGGACAAAGCAAAGACAGAGCCTGGTGAAGTTGAGTTCGGTGACCTTATTTCAGTGGTGTGAACCACAGTTATTCTCTCCTGATCTAATCAGTATCCAGCCCAGGTGGCTTGAGAAGAGGAGGCCACAGCTGCTTGAAAATCTCCTCTCACTGCACAACCTAACACTTCCTGGATGCAGTTGAGGATTTGTCTCAGATGTACTTAGTCAATCACAAGTGGGTGCATTTTTACAGCTTGTTTATATCATCTGTTCAAATGATTTTAAATGGGAAAAATTAAAATGCAACCTTACCAAGCAAAAAATCTAAAGCCTGCCCATCTTCTGAGCTGTTTATTTTAACCGTGTTTTGAAAAGTGCTGATGGCAGATTGTAACGTGACAGGAATGCAGCAGAGTTTAAGAGCTTTAGACAATTCGTCAAGAGAAATTAGGTATAAAGCTGCATGGCACTGGCTGAATGTATTTAATAAATTAGGAATGAAACAGGCACTCTGTTAATGAGGAAGATGTAGCCAAAGCTTACGTCATTCTATACTCAGATGGCTTGGAGGATCAATAATGCAAATATTCAAAAAAAAGAGAAACAACCTACATTTTAACAGCAAAGGGCCAACTTTGAAATCATGGTTTAAAAATAAAAAAAAAAAAAGAAATTTATAGGAATACTTTTTTTTGTACTGAGATTTACAAAGGCTTTCATGCAATAATGCTATTTGTATGAAAATACTGTATTCAGATACTGAAGCACAGTACAAACCAGAACAGTCTCACACATTGCTAATAGTTCAAACAAAATAAGGTCCTTGGCATTTGCCCAGCATTTGTATTAAATAAAGAACTACTAGTATCCAAGTGGTGAGTCTTCACATCCTCTGCAGTGCCTCACTCAGGCTTTTCTCATAAACTCTTCCATTGGTATATATATACTTCTCAGGGAAAGGATGTGACCAGCCATCTCAGCTGAGTACCAAAGCCCTGCTGAGGATCCACCAGGAGAGTGGGTAGTCCCTGAATTCCACCTTGCAAAATCCACATATTCCTGAGGAACTCACTGTCCCGTAGAAAACCAAAAGTCTTGCAAAAAAATTTTTATGGGCAGGCTGAGTGCTGCATTAGAGTCTAATAGTAATGATTTATCAATGCTATTAAAAAATATCCTGTCTGATTTCATTTAAAATACCTCTTCCGGAACAATCTCTCAAAATATTTTGCAAACACTAAGTATAAATTATCTTTACAAGAGAGCTTATGTATTGCTATTTCTTTATAACGGGAAAATTTGAAGCATCAGTGAAATATTTTTCAATCGTGGCTAATTAAAGTAAGTATAATGGTCTTCTGTTCAATCAAGTAACAAGTGACAGACCGAGAGGAAATGGTCTTAAGTTGTGCCAAGAGAAGTTTAGGTTGGATAGTAGGACGAATTTCTTCACTGAAAGGGCTATTAGGCGTTGGAATAGGTTGCCCAGCAAGGTGGTTAGGTCCCCATCCTGGGAGGTATTTAAATCATGTAGATGTAGTGCTTAAGGATATGGTTGAGTCAAGGACTTGTCAGTGTTAGGCTAACGGCTGGATCTGATCATCTCGAAGGTCTTTTCCAATCTAGGCAATTCTGTGATTCATTTAGCCATGCAAACAAGATGGTTAATTTCCAGGGGCAATGAGCATTTACAGTTTCTTTGTATATCCTAAGCATGCAGCTTAGTTACTTGAACTGAGCTTTGTAAACAAATGGGAGTCAAGCTGACACCTTGAAGATCAGCGGGAGTTCCAATTAATGGGAGACCCACTGCTGCTAAAAATTGCCATAGCTACTTTGAACTCAAAGAAGTTCTGAGAATTTACACCAGCTAGAAGTCTGATGACTGTAGTTTAAAATATTTATATAAATAGAAAGCTGTTTTGCAGAAAGACACTCCAATTATAATATGTAAACAGTTTTGGCACAAACAATTAAATATATTTTTTGTTTGTGTAAAAACAACAGCAATTGACCTGGGAAGGTAACTCAGCTTGTTTCTATGCTTTATACAAAGCTTTGCTGTAAATAAGACACATAAAGTTGTCCCTAGAGTTCACATCAGTTTAGTATGTAGTCTTGAGTAGCAGCAGAAACACTTGGTTTCTCTCGACTTGAAGTTATTTTAGTTTTTGCTAATGACTACCTAATCCTGTTCTCGTTGAGCAGAACTACCTTCCAAAGTATATTTTTTCTTGCTGATTGCAGCATAAGCAGGATTAAGTGAATAGGCTGCTGCAGTCCAACACCTGCAAACTCAAAATACATGTTCTAAAGACTTGAGTGTGATTTTTCAAGTGTCTGAGCACCAGTGTAACAGTCTCCACACTGCAGGAATTGCTCTGAGACTAAGCTTAGTCCACTGCCAACTGCCTTGAAACTCTCTCACTTCAGAAACATGAATCCTGAGCTCTTTACAATTTTAACATCTTTGTATATTTGCTGAAAACAAAACAGTGTTTTAATATTTGAAATAGTGTAAAATGATAATTTAAAAATATATACTCCCAAAATACTTAATGGTTTTAGGCATGGTAACATTCACCTCTGCTTGGCTGTCAGATATCTTTTTCATTTTTATACCTTAGGTGAAGAAGAACTCAATTTATATTATTTTTCTGCAGCAAAACATCCAAAGATTCTGTTTCACCTGCCTGGTTAGAGGCCCCTATCTGAGAGAAAATGGTAGTATTGATGCAGAAAGGTAGGGGTTTTGTGGCAGGGCACAGGATGTGGTTTAGTGCTAGACAGAGGTTACATCAGTATGGATTAGCACTACTGAAAGACAAGGAGTAACAGCTTGTGGTGAGGGCTGCAGCAGTGAAGCTCTAACCGCATCTCATGCTGTCCCTATCCTCTCCTACATAGACTGCATTAGTGTAGGTCTCTATAAATGACATTATGTTCAGTTATCCAGACACATGCTGGTGAGACTCCTTATGTCACTCCATCCACAAGAAAAGCCAAACACTGCGCAAATGATCTATTTGTTTTCCAAATGGATGGTTGAATTTCAACAGGATTGAAAATGTTATTCATCACATTCTGATGTTTTAATTTTCTTTTACATAGTGTCTTAGCCATATTAGTAAGGTATTTTAAGTTTATGCTTCTGAATGCTACAGAGTGACTGTTTTCACTTAAAATGAGACTAGGAAAAAATGTCTGCCTTTTGGATGCAATTCAGTGCTTATTAAATAACAAATAGGGTTTGGTTCTATCTACCTAAAAAAATTTTGTTCTTTCTTTATATCCATCTCAATTTGTTTGATATCAGTGATAGAGCACAGACTCTGGCTACTCTACACAGAGGAAGATTTTACTACATCAAAATCTCCCAGCACAAAGCAGGTGGCAGCTGTTTCAGCAGCTTCTAATTTTTCACTCCATTCAACATATCCCAGCAATGGCAGAAATACTGTACCCTCAGCTGAACACTTCACAGCTTTCATCCACAGGAAGACCCAACCCTAGGCTGAATCACCCATCCACAGAACAAATGTTACTGTGACCTCCAAAACCAGTCAGGACTTATTGCTGATTCCTGCCACAAATAATGGAAAATAAAATATCCTCTTAGACTCATTAGTTTTCTTTTTCCTAACCAGTCCCATGTTTCAATGTGATACACAAATGTGTGTTTGATTCAGTAGATAGCAGGGCAACTAATACAATAAATCCAAGATCTTTCTTAATGCACTATTGAACATTTATGGTATTTTTGGAGACTGGTTCAAATTTGCAATATTTGAAGAGATTTCAGTATCAGACTTAATTTTTTTTTATGTCAGGGTGAATCTCATTCTTTATGAACATACAATGATGAAGTGTGTAAGATGAACTCTATTTGGCATGGTTTTATCATGTTACTCTGTTCCTTATGATAAGCTGCCATATTTTCTCCTTGCAAGCAGCAAGACATCATAACAGCAACTGAATAGTTTAAGAAGTCAGTTTAAGAAGTGGTAAAAACCATCAGGAGTCACAATGGAGTGACTTTGATGATTAAAAATGCTCAGCTGAACATCTCTGCATGCATTTTTCATGAACTACCTCACTGTCAGATTAAGATAGGCCATAAAAAGTGACAAAACCCCTCTATCATAGTTAATATTTCTGAGATGTTCTCAGAGAAGAATCATACAAAATGAGTCTCAGGGTGACAGATATATAGGTATCTGTGTCAAGTGAAAAAAACCCCTCCTGCTATGTTTTTAGCAGTTGCATCTGGGAAAAAAAAAGCAAACAAAACCTTCAAACACTGCTATTATTCTTCTCAGGAATTCACGGGGTAGCCAGGCTCAGCTGAACTCATCTAAAGAGTCACAGCCAATAGAGGTGATTCTGCCCTTTTACTCTGCTCCACTGATGCCTCACCTGGAGTACAGTGTCCAGGTCTGGACTCCCCAGAATAAGCAGGTCCAGAGGACCTGCCAGAGCAGGTCTAGAGGAGGGCCACAGAAATGGTCAGAGGGCTGGAACATAGCTTCTGGGGAGAAAGGCTGGGGGAGTTGAGGGTGTTCAGCTTGGACAAGAGAAGGCTCCGGGGAGGTGTTACTGTAGGCTTTCAGTACTTAAAAGGGGCTTATAAAAAAGATGTGGGCAATTTGTGAAAGTGCTGTTACACAAGCAATCTGCTCATTAATTTTTTTCCTAGTAAGGAATGCAACTCCACATGGGAAAGCTATAGGGCAAAGCTGCAGTTTGCTTCTGAGAGAACTCATTAAGAGATATCAATGTCCACAAAGTTATTACTGTAACATGGTCACTATGTCAAAAGCCATTGGCAACACTGACAAATCAAGATAGATGCTTTCTTTTTCACTGCTGCCAGAAACAGGCCACTAATTCATAATATCTGCACTTCTAATAGACTCTTTTCAGATCTAAACTTGGACTAAGAGGCATGAAAGGATTCTGTCACTCTACTGCTTCTTTTTGACTGCATAGTGATATTTTTTCATAAAGAAGGATTAGAGGGAAGGCAATAAATGGAAAAAATTCCTGCTAAGAGATAGTTTTGTAAGATTTGGTCTAGTCATCCAGGAAGAACTTTGGAATTCATTATTTTAATTAGAAGCAGAGACTGAGAAAAACCAGGGGGTCCATTCCCCAGGTGGGAACTCTAGCTGCAACTGCAAAGCAAGCAATAAATACTGCTGCAAAACTAGAATCTTAGTGAAATGCTGGCTTGTGTTTTGCCTAATGGCAGATCAATACCATACAAATGAAGCAATTACAGTTGTGTCATATAAAGCCTTATTTGGTCAGCAGCCAAAATGGGGATTAGCTGGAAGAGTTCCTAGGACTTTCTGTCTGAATATAATTGCAGAAGTTAATGAGGAAGATCTTATAGGCTGAGACAAACATAAATGGTGCCAGCAGTCAGATGAGATGGTCAGCCCAATAGTCAGTGTGCTGATAATTAAAATGCCCTGAAGCCAGCAGAACATCAGTCCACGATCAGGTGAAATTATCAGACAAGGGCAATCCAATCCCTCTGGCAACCAGATAAATAATGTTGCCACCACCGGTACAGTCATGAACACAGCATCAAATGCAAACACTCCAGCACTCACACCAGGCAGGCGAAACAGATGCATCAATACAGTGACACTTGTGCTTGTAGTGTTCCAAATATAAGCAGCCAGGCTATAGAGAAAGCAAGGTATGGAAATCACTAGTAGTGGATATGGAGGTCCAACTAATGAAATTGCTGTTGTCCTGAACAATATATATATACTTATATATAATAAGAAAAGCTGTTATTCTTAATAAGAAAAGCTAATGATGATGATTTCTGCTATTTTCTAAAGGGATCACAGAAAAATGATGCTGTCACAGACCATGCAGTGTTTAAGACACCATCAGCTGAAACTACATTTTCCCTACTGTTCTGTTCCTCAAACACTTTCTTTGATCAAAGACACTATAAAATCTACTGTGAGATTAGTTCTGAGGCACACACCTCCATGGATCTGAAATAATTATACAAACATTTGAAGCAGGAATGGACTTTAAATATTCACGGCACCATAACCATTATGCTATTAATCCTGTCTTTGTAAGGTTGATGGGCAATTGTCATTAGCCTCAATTTGCAAAGGTGAAAGTGAAGAGAAAAACTCAACTGACCTCCTCCAAGACTCCTAGGAAATCAAAGCCCATCAGTATGACATCACTTGACTTCAACTGCACCTTATTGCTCCCCAGAAGTCTTCAGGCCTTTTCAGACAAGTGTTCAAAGAAAATTTATCTTTCTGGTCTCCCAATGGAAATCACTTCCTAGACAAAGACTAAGTTTAAACATCTCTGAGCATGCCTCAACTCAGTGTTAACCATGAGATACTCCTAATTTTCACCCACACCATGCCAGAAATCAGAGACAGCCAGCCTGAGTGGCCTGACTCTTATAACAAAAAAAACTCTTTCACCTTTTGATCTTACTCCTAGGGATTCCACAAAGGTCCTTGCTATCAGTCACTCAGCTGCTTAGCAAAACAAATACAGAGCACTGCCACTTATTTCAATGAGTTCAGATACTCTCACAGTCTTTTGCTTTTCCAGTATGAGAATGAGATTTAGGTGAGATTCATACAAATCGTAACTAAAGCAGCACAAGTAAGGGAGAAGACCTATGATGCAGAAAAATCTATATAAGCTCCTACAACTTTCCAAATAGCCCTACAGTTCCAGGAGATTGAATGTGATGGCTGAAGATGTCCTTTTCTTATCTGTAATTTTATGATCATAGCACAATGTAGTTTTGGAAGATACCTCAGGAGGTGTCTGGTCCAACTTCACACAATCATCAAGTCTGAGGTCAGACCAAGATGTTCATGGCTTTATTCAGTCATAGTCTGAAAACCTCCAAAGACTGAGACTGCCCAACCTCTCTGGACAACCAGTGTCACTGACAGACTGTTGTCAGTCAGGGGAAAAAGTTCCTCCTTACAACCAGTCTGAAACTCTCATGTTTCAGTTTATTCCCACTGTCTCTTACCTTCCCACCCTACACTACTGTGAAGAGCTTGGCTCCATCTCCTTGAAGACCTCTTGCTGTTTTGTCACCTCCACAGCTATCTCTGCTCCTGACTGAACAAGCTCAGCTCCTCTTCACAAGGCAGGCACTCCAGACCCTGCTCTGTTTTGATCACATTCCACTGAAATTGTTTCAATTTGTGGATGTTTTTCTTGAAGTAGGAAGCCAAAAAAAAAAAAAAAAGGGATGCAGTCTGAATGTTTGCAATTATCTTCTTTGATGTCACAGTATCTTCTATGGTGGCCTACAAATTGGATGAACTAAAAGCACTCTAATTGGAAACTGTCTTGGATAATTGCCCACTATCTAAAAGAGATGCCAAAAATAGCAGTCTGCTTATTTAACTGTGATAGGAAAAATTCCTAAATCCTCAAGAAACTCTGAGGTTTTGATGTTCACTTTCAGCTACATCTTGCATTATTTAAATGCTGTACAATGAGAACTAATTGTCAAATTTTCACGTGGATTTAAAGGAAAAATATAATGAGCAGGTGTAGAATATAATTAAAACAGTATCATACATGGATTAAAACCTGAGAGGATGGATCTTAGAAAGTACCGAGCCTCTGAAAATGGGTTGATCCCAAAGCCTTGCACACAGAAGGACATAATTTTAAAAATAAAAATAAAGAAAGAAATGAGCATTAGCCTGCATCCTGGCTCTTACTGTTTTGTGTTGCAACTAGTGAAAAGCTTCTGTGGAAACCCTGAAATTAATTTTTTTTTTGCTGGAAATATAAAATTCTGAAAAATTGTCTGGTAATGCTCAGACACCTGAAATACGGGTGATTTGACTTGCCCAGATAAAGCTGAAACATTCTGTGGGAAATAAATGTCAGATTTCCACATGAATTTGATGAGTTTTTCTGTAGATTCAGAGTTTTAAGATCCGAACAGATGTAAACCACACAATTCACAGTATAAAATGCTATACAAAGAATTTCTGCACTTCTGTGTGTAAAATCAGGTGCCCACACACATGTTAGGAAGCCAAAGATCTCATTCTAAAAGCCTCCCTACAGTCGCAAAGACACAATTGCAGATTTTGGCTGCACTAAACAGAACCATGGAATGAGCCTAGTGTGTAATTATGTACAGAGGAAGCATATTCTGGAGGTAACAGATGGGCCTCCAGATGTTGGAACTTCTCTCACCTGCAGGTCTCCTTCATCCCTGCTGCTAGTAAAGGAAGAGGCAAGGGATCTGTGTCTTCCTGCACAAGAATGCTATTCCTTACCACTGAGGATGGTGGTGCTAAGCTCTATCTTCTCCTGGTCCTGGAAGCAGATGATTCTTTTTACAAAAGAGATTGAAGTGTAACAATAAAAAAGGTCTCTGTATCAGATCAGGTTTGGACCACTTTCATCTAGTTGACTTTTGGCTTTAAAAAAGTGATGGGAACCTTGTAGTCAGCTTTTGACTACAGAAAACAGCCAATCCTGCCAAAACCAGTTAAAATACAGTCTCAACAAAAGAGCACACAGTGTTATTCAGTATCATGTGACTTAAATATATATATTTAAATAGGAGATAAATCCTTTCCCAGCTTTGATTTAAGCTCTTACTCAATACCTTGGAATGGGAAGCAGAGGAAGTAAGGCTTTTACCTAGAAAAATACAGATACGTGAGCAAAGAATATCTGGATACAGCTGAGAAAAAGAGCAGTAGTTTCTGCTCCACACACACAAGGCAGAGGAGTTCAGAGAAATTATTACTCATTAACCCCAAGTCCCCATTTCATGATATAATCTTTTAAGCGTGTATTGTTTGGTGAGATGCACATATGGCCATTTTTATTTGGAACCTGGGCATCTTGGGAACATTTTGATGATGCTGGAAATAGCTGCATTTTAAGACACAGAGTATTATATATTAAAACTAGGGAATCTTGTTTTGTGCTCTTTTATTAGCAACATCTTTTCACCTTTCAGTCTGGGATGGTCATTCTCTACATAACCTCTACTCTGTTGCACATTGTGACAGTCTAAGTACTGTTCTCTGCTCAAAGAAAGAAAACAAGGAAGAAAACAAACTTTTTTTCCCTACTTTTGGTTTTGGGGTTTCTCACAAGAGCAAAGGCTGCATAAAGACTAAATGGCCATTTTGTGTCTCTTGGGAGTCCATCTAGTACTTAATGTTAGTCGAAAGTGGGCAGTTTTGCAGCTACCACACAGATTAATCACAAGCTGTTTTCCAGGTGCTATTTGTTCCCCAAATGTCAGTTTCACAGAGAGGTATTGTAATGTGCTGCTGTGATGCCTTTCAGCTCTCCCCTGCTCCCCTGCTTTAGTCTACCTACAGTTTACCTGGACAATTATTATCTTAGTGGTATAGGCCTTTTACTTGGCAGGAATTGTAACATCAGCTTCAAAGGGCAGCTGGCTTCTGCCCTTAATGAATACATATTCTGAATCCAGGCAGTTTCCTGGGAATTGACACTGAAACAGCCAGAAAGTTGTCATGAAAATAAAAGACAGAAATAATGAGTTGCATTGTTAAAATATAATAGGCTGCATCTTGCTCTCTGCTGAGCTGCTTTATGAGGGACTGAGGAAACGGCAGGGAAAAGGGCAGGGGAAATTTATTTTTGAAGTGTGAAGAAGTAGAGTTAGTTCCTTGGAGAATCTACAGATTGGAAACAATGATAACTCTTTTGTACCCCACTGACACACTCTGGGGATTAATGCTTATCAAACCTTGGCAAACAACCTGAAAGTCAGTAGGATGTGTACACAGTAGTGGTACTGTTGTTTTGTTTTGTTTGACATTCTGTTCTCAACTGATAGTTTTAAGGTAATTCACTAGTTATACTTAAATATGTGCCTCTTCTTATTTAACAGAAGTGAGCAGCCTGATGAATTTAATTTGGACAGATTTGGTATCATGAAGCTCATATTCTGTTTGCATTCAAACATTTCTGAAACAGATAAAAAAAAAAAAGAACAATGATCTTGTTCTGATACCTTGATGTCCTTCTTTCTAATTATAGAAAATCCTATTATATAACTTGTCCTGATGCTGACTACTGTGGACTAGCCCAAGCAATACTTTGATATGACAGCACAGAAATATTACCTTTAGTGATAATGAATATTAGGACAAAGCTACTCTCTAAATATCTGGTAATAAAAGAAAATTGAGGAAAAAAAGAAAGGCCTCATCATGCTGTTAAGTGACAGAACAGCAGAACTGAAGTTTCACTTTTTATATCGATTATACTGATAATTTTAAAATGCTTATTGCCACTGTAATGTTTAGATTAAAAATTACCTTTCTAGGCAATACTTTTATTGCTCTTTCTGTGCTCTGTACTTTCACTCCTGCTCAGAAATACTTCATTTCACAACTGTTCTCACTAAGATCCTTGGACTTTCTCTGGAGTAAGGAGAAAGATGATGTTAGCAGAAAGGTACCAGAATGTGACTGTATGAACAAAATGGGAGCTGGGCTTCTTGGAAGAGCTTTGCCTTCTATCAGTTGTTTCCAATGTCATTCATAGGGTAGGAAAACAGAAATGGCAACAGAACAAATTCCTGTAACTTAAGCTCTCTCCTCCATATGGTGGTGGAGGCTTTGTTCAGTTATGAATCCCCTCCTGGAGTCTGAAGGTGAAAACTTTGTCCAAGGGGCAATGGAAAAATAGTCTGTATGGGCCAAAGTAGATCTAAGATGACTTTCTAATGTACCTGAAAGATATATACTGTTGAGTGCACACAGCTGCAACATTTAAGGGATGACACACAGGCCTTGGGTGCAGGCCATGTGGAATGTGGTGTATGGTGGAGTCAGGGGCAAAATGACCTAGAGATTGTAAAAACTCTGATAAGAAGATATAACAAAGAACTCACAGTTTCTCTGTATTAAGCAGTTTTGTATCTTACACTAAAATAGAGAAGTGTGACTTCATACTTTTAGGTAAGCCAATCACTGTGTTAGCTTTAGCTATTCGGATGGGTAAATAGCCAATAGAATAGTTACACGGTGCCTTCTTTAGAATATCTAAGCATATATAAGATGAACAAATGCATGTAATAAATGGAATTAGTTTGCATCAAACTGTCTTCCCGTCTCCTTGTTTGCAGCACTGTTGTGGCATTTTATCTGCCAGGACAGAGAAAATTCAGTGAGTACAGCATCATAGACACTGAGTTAATTTCTTCCAGAGATACAAATATCAGAAACTCTCTCAATAACAATGCTATTCACTGCAATTTTATGAGTTAAGTCAGGATGAGTACAATTTCCTGCCTCAATATGTAAAAATCAGAAGGGCAAAACTCCTCCAAGTAGATTTTGCTTGAATATATTTGCTCTTACATCTTGCAATGGAGCTCTTTAGCCACCACTAAATTTTCCTGTTCTTTTAATGATCTCTTTTTGTATGGGAAAGACCCTGATCTTGATTAAAAGTCATAAAGTTAATTCAATAGGCATCACTGGAGAATAGAGCAATTTGTCATTCTGATCTCTCTTCCTAAGGCTTTGTTTTTACTTTTAAAACATACTCTATTTTTAGACAAAAATAATCCAGGTAACCAAAACTAAGTATGCCTCCCAGGGCCAGCTGAAAGAACAACTTGCTAACATTCATTACTTCATCTCTCTTCACTGATATTTTTTTTTTTTTTTGGTCTCTGATTTTTACATTCCTTGCTAAGCAGTGGCCCACTCCCTGCCTTTTTACGTAGTAAATGTAATATTTTTAGTTGACAGAAAACTCAACAAGCTCTGAAGCATTCGACCTGCTTGAGAAATATCCAGGCTATAAGCTCTGACACTGAATGGGCAATACGGTGGTAATTCAAGCTTTGTTATGCCTACAGTGAAGGAAAAAGTATTATGCAAAGTCATACAGTATGGTCTACATCATCACTCAAACAGGATAAAGTTTACAATATGTGTAAAATGCTACAGATCACAGTCTAGCTTTCAAATAATTTTGTATCACAGAAAGAAATGACCTTGTAAACTCCTGGTAAGTGATAGTCCTGAATAAAATATTGTCCCTGTAAATACCAACAGAATGCCCCATAACTATACAGTGATTTTTGTTTTCTCCACTGCCCCTTTGAACAAAGGTCAAACTCAGTAATATCAGATCACTCATTTTTAGCCTCAAACCTCCATTATTCCCCAATTTTTCTGTACCTTCTCTACATTAAACTTAAATCACACTAGTTTCTAGCTTCTACGGTGCTTTGCTGGAATTATTGTCTCTGTGGGTAACACTGATTAAGGGAAGAAGCAGCCATTCTGGCAGAAGAGAAATGTGAAGAATTGAACCTGCTTCCTCTGCATCTCTCCTCACTGTGAAGGTCACTTGTCTTCAGAATGATCTGGGGAGGTACCTGAATGCCGCTGCTGACGGCTGGAGGACAGCTTGCCAGCAGAAGAAATACCCATTCTTCTCTCTAAATTGCCAGAACAATGCTCCAAAGCACGTAGGACCCAGACCTGACTATGGTGACCCAAGTGTACATTATCTTTGCCTGGTTTTATACCTTCCTAGAAACAGAAACACACCACTGAGTACGCAATGCAAGTCAGATACAGAGAAGCATCACAGGCTAGAATAAGTGAATCAATTAAATAAGTTAAAAAGAAAAAAAAAAAACACAATATCCTTCGAAAACTGAACAATATAGGGTACACCCAAGAGTGGTCCAGAGAAGTGCTTACTTTATGATACAACATAAATTGCACAAGGAAGCCCTGCTCAAGCGAAAAAGATCTGTTTTGCAAAGATATATGGATTTTCATAGTACACAACCTTTGAAAAACACTAATGGAAAATGTCCTCTGTAGTAAATAAATTTCAGTTCTGTAAGTAATTTGTGTAGTCAACACAAACATTTTTCCTAGTTATTCTCTTACTCAGAGGGAATTTGAGACTAACAATCTTTTTTCTTTTTCTTTTTTTTTTTGTGTGCACAAATCTAATTTTATAGAAATTGTAAGAAACCAGAGAACACAAGAAGTTTTGGCAGAAACATTTTTGTCTGATTTTATAGGTGACTACTGTGTGTAGTGAATCTCATTCTTTCCCAGAGTTTTATGTGGATTATTAGTTTGTTGATCTACAAAAATATCTACAGAACTAGGGTAAAAGGGGAACTGGGATATAAATCAGAATAATAGATAAAGTTTAAAATAAACAAGCTTGACAGTGAATTATAACCTGGGAATCTCTTCCACAGTAACTTCCTTATACTCTGGTCTCCAAAGACATCAAGAGCAGAACTTGATAAAAAGTGTAATGGCTCCACTGGAAGAAATACTACCAGATTTACCCTTATAGTCCCAAGCTTGTTTCAGGGCAATGAAAAACAA
>VWZI01016938.1:83918-131711 GCA_013396835.1 Psilopogon haemacephalus | reverse complement strand
ATCAAAAGTATTGGGAATATCTCACCCTCTATAAGTTCTGCTAAAATTTGGTGTGCATATGAACATGCATTACCAAAATAAGTTTTCCTTCAACATTCCATTTTTAATTGTTATGGGTTTAAGAACCATGGAGCTTCTTAAGGCTTCTGGGAAGTACCACAGAGTACAAGAGGTGGACACTGGAAAATGCAGTCTGTGTTATTTCATTCCCATCAGTCTGCACTCCTATAGAAACAGACATTTCTGCTTGTTCTGCCCTCTTCTCCCTCTCTCTGTTTCCCAGTGCAGACTCTTATATCTTGCAATGCCCACGGGAGGTTTGTGGCCTTCTGCAGCCTGGGCAAAGCTCATTTTTGCTGCGTAATTTGTGCCTAGTATGGAGGTGGGGGGAACAGGGAGGCATAGGTGGTGGGGGGCATTGAGGCCTGTGTTAGGCCTGGTTGTGGGGGGAAGGCTTTGGAATGTTTTGGCCTAAGGAGATTGTGGAAAAGTCCAAGTTGGACCAAGACTGAATATGAGTTTGTGCATTTTGTAATTCTGTATGTATCTGTAAATAGAATTTCCATTTAAACTTCCAGTCCAGGGTAGAGCGCTTTTATTTTACTCCTTTGGGAAGGGCTAAAATAGCTTTCTGGCAACTTCAAACCCAAGAAACTAATTAAGGGACCATGCTGGATATATCCTTGAAAAGTAAACAAAACAATATGTCAGCTGTAATATCACACTGAAATGAAGCAATGAAAGAACTATAATTTTAGAGATTTATCTCAGGAAAACAAGGACTATCTGAAGTAACTGAGATCAAGATGATAGTTTGTAAAGCCAATGCACACAAAGACTTCCTTGATAGCAGATCTTTACCTTATTTGCATAAAGTCATGTTCCATCAAGAGAAGTTCCATCCACCCTGGATCTCTCACTTCTAGAGTAAATCTCATTCAGGTATTGCACATTTATATATAACAGTAAAATCCATACAATGCTGACAGGGCAACTCCGGGATGCCTTTTACACCCCAAGCACTCTCCAGGAAACTTCTCTTTCACAAGAGACAGAAACTAAATGCCAAAGCTCCATTCATTTTGTAATTCGTACTTCACACAAATTGCTAGAATGATCAAGAAATTACATCTGCATCAACTGCTTCACTGATGTACTTCCCTCTTTTCCCACCTCATTAATATGAATACAGTAAAGAATGGATAAAGAACTGGCATCTTAGTCAGAGTAAAGAGTAAATTGATGTCACCAGCTGTCACACTGCAAAGAACCATCAAATACCACCATGTGGACCTTTCTTTTTCTTCCTCTCCAGAACATAAAGAATTCCTCCTAAGGTCACACTGGAGTTATAAAAATAATGGAGACTTGAATGATGAAATATAGAATCCCAGACTCATATCTATAAACCCTAACTGTAATCGCACTAGCAGGAAATTCATATATCTCTGGATTTTATCAGATTGGTGAACAACCATCACCAATCTCTAAAATACAGCAAGACATCTATTCACAAAAGTTTGTTGTTTTTTTTTTTTCCCTCCAGTATTTGGCCAGTCCTAATCCTTACACTCTCAGGTGGCTAGACTTAAAGTATCTCACCAGGCACTCATGACCTGAGCAGGTTTCACTCAATCATGATGCATACTGACAGCATATGGCAGGACAGGACAATCAAACATCCTTAGTTAAAACAGTAACAGAAATAACAAAAACAGTTCCTTTTTTTTTTTTTTTTAGCACAATCTGTCATTCACCATTGCATCAAAGAGCTTCAAGGTACAATAAGTAGAAAAATCTTTTAGTGTACCTTTAAGACAACACTGCCTCTACTTCCTTTTCCATAACCTCTTAGAGTGAAGAACTCTATTGTGTTCATCACTATTCAAACTTGTTCATGATGCCTACATATCTACGACAGAAAAGCAGAGGCATGCAAGACATAGGATTTGAATAGTACAAGATCTCCAGGTGTTGCCCTCTAGAAACAGATTACTGTAAGTGGCAGGGGAGATGAGCCAGGGTGATCTGCAATGGCCAGAAATTTGGCCATAAAAATGTCTTCTAACAACACCACATTTACAAAGGCAGGTCTTGCTAAGCAGACAAGCAGCACCCTCTTAACCACCTTTGAAAACACCATCTTTGAAGAAAAACTTATTAATTCACAGTGATTACTACATCATGGTATTGGAAGTATACCTACCGTAGTAGGAGAAGGAAACAGTAAAGATAGCTGGATAGTGCCATGAGAGAAACTCAATCTTTGTTCAGAAGACAGCCTTTGCCCCCAGTATTGCATCTTTCTCAAATATCAGACATTATATGGAAATGAATATCACTGAAAAGGAAGGAAGGAGACACACTTGATGTGTGATGTGGTATTGCCTGCTGGGCATAAAAGAAGCACACATCAGGCATTTCCCGTTCTTCTCTGTCCAGTGATATTCATGTATCCTAATACTGCACCAGCCCCGAGAATAAATTGTTTCAATTAGCCAATAGGTACTGGTTGAACACTGCAGGAGTGTGGCATGAAACCCAAAAAGGAGGAGTTTTAAACTAAAATCCACTACCCTGCTCATGTGCGGAGTCATGAGCAACAGAGAGATCAGTCCCCGGATCACTCTGATCAGTGGATTTCATCTGCATGAGCCAAGTGATGGGGATGTGCTCTGTAATGAACATGAGTCCAGTGATTTGATGGCAGGGAACTGTTGCTACTCCTATGTGACAGAAATAAGTCTGATTTAGATTACCCCATTTTCTGTCAGTGTGAGAATATATGGTCTGGTTTTCCATACACTCACATCAATTTCATGCAGCTGTTATTACATTTTCAGTGAAAGAACTCCTGATTTATAATCACTATTAGTAGGAGGATTAAGACTAAAATGTCTCTAGTGAAATAGGTGTTCAAAGAGTTTAGTGAAAAATTTGATATGAATAATTTATTTTTTAAAAATTGATATTTTCCCCTAGTCCTGAACAGCCCAAGAATAGAGTGTGAATATTTAACGTTTATATGTTACTTGCAATTATTTGTGAGCTACATCAAGTAATTTGTGGTTTAAACATAACTCAAATAGTAAATTATGATTATTAAATAAAATATAGAATTCACAACTCCCATAGCAAATTATGTCTTTTGACTAATTTATGTAATGGGCTTAGCTAAGTCTGCCCTTTATGGATTTCAAACTGCATGCTCAATATTTGCAATTATCTGTGCAGGCAGCTGTTACATAAGTCATCTGATCAGTAACAAAAACACTACCATGTGGGCCGTAGTCAAAATAGCACAGCCAGCATATTCTACAATTTCAAACAATTCAGAAAATACTGAAGCATGCAGTTAAAATTTACAGAAAAATTGTTTCTATTCAAAAGCACAGGGGTAGGAAGTTTTCCCCTCTTCAGTAAGTACTACCATCTATACACATACATAGAAGAGGTGGCACAAATGTGAGGTATTGCTTGTTCTTAATTTTTGTCCAGAACATTAAGTGTGTTGCTTAATGTTTTTAATAGGTAAGCAGCACTGATGTGCTGCCTGAGGTTTGTCACTGGGGCTGGAGAGGGAATGAGGTGCAGCAGGAGAAAAGCAGCTTAGGACATGTAAAAGAAAGGCTTGGGAAAGTCATGGACATGGACAGCCAGTCGAGACAGCTTGAAAGAAGATTTGGTCTAATTTTCAGGTTGGGTAAAATTTATCCTATTGCCATTTTTAAAACATTTGAAGGTAAGATGTGAAAAACAAAATGCTTTTGATCACCCTAACGATAGTTGCCAACCTCCAGTTTGACCAAACTGTGGCCTCATTAAAACATAGCAGCTTGGTCTTTAGCTGGAATGAAACTAAGACTTCATACCTGATACAATTATGGGTGTGCTTTTCCTCTCTGTTTTTATTAAACTGTCTTACTAGGCCCTCTTCCTTCTAATTGCTTTATGTCATGCTCCATTACCCCTAGATAATTTTATCTAACCAACTGAGCAAACCTGAAACAAGCCAAAATTTGACACAAACCAACCTCCACTAGTGCTCATTATAACAGGCTGCATCTTGCTACTGGTATTGGATACTCTGAAGAAAAAAAGAAGTGAGAGGGACTAAAGAGCACTATAAAGCATGCTTAGAGCCAACAGTTCACTGCTAGGATATATATGGAAGCTGCTACACTGATTCCTAAAAGTTTGTCTAGCTTTGGCACAGTGAAGCATTTCCATACCACAGGAAACCAGCTCCATTAAAATGCAATGCTGCTTATTACTTCTAGGTTGTCTGAAACACTGGTAACAAGCTAGCAGTCTAGTAAAAATATAAAAATTAAGTGCTTTGAAAGTCTACTCAGATAACAGATCAGCCTCTCCTACTACAAGCTATCTTCTACCTTTAATACCTCCATGAGCTTTGGAAATGTTTTTCTTCATAATTAATATTTTTACTGTTGTTATTCTCCCTCTCTCACCTCCTTATGCTGTCTTACTACTTTATTCAGTGGTGAATGTGGCATCTTTTAAATCTGAGAAGTTAAAGACCAAAAATTCGTATTTAGTTACTGAAATACATGGCCTGATTTTCTCCTGCACATACAAATCTTTTCCTGATTTGGATGACACTCTTATTCCCATCTGTGTAATACAGTTAAGGCCACTGAGGTTTGGGGTATTATGTGCAGGTTAAACTACTGATTAAGTTAAGAGTGAGTTTAGTTATCTGCATACTGGTAACGATGTTGCCCCTGTGGTCATGGATGTAGACAGGTACCTCCTTAGCTATTGCCTGCACAGAATTACAGCTTCATCTACGCTTGCAACTTGTTACTTTCTGAATCTGTTTCATCAGAGGCTCCTGTAATCCCTCATAAAATTTGTGAAGCAGGGTGCCAGTTGCTTTGTGGGCCATTTCCTTTCATCTACATGGGCCCTGTCTTTTTAAGACTTCCCAGGCTACACCTGTTCAGTGTGCTAGTTGCTATTTTGCTTTGAAGAAAATTGACAAGCCTACCAGAAGAAAAAGGTAGGTTTTGTTTGCCTTAAACATTAAAGACAATATAATGGCAAATAATACTAATTCTAACACTGAACTAGTACCTTCATTTCTGTTTCCCTAACAATCTGAATGAAAACCAAATCTGAATGTAAAACAAAAACTCTCCTGCATCTGATACCATGATAAAGAAAATACTGGTGAGTTTGAAGGCAGNTTTTTTTTTTTTTTTTTTTCTAAATAAGAAGGTGCTTTAACAAGAAACACTTTGAAGAAGTTGCTTCAATGAAGGACTGCCTCCAGGTGATGACATTTGGAAAAAGATGTTACAGGTACCTTCTTATTCAGAAATTAGCAGCCAAGATCAATAAACAAAACGTAAAATTTAGGCATATTATTGATGCAGATACTGATGCAGTTTGTAGGCAAAATGCTGCTATAGAAGACTGAATTTGGTGAAATAAGGTGATGAAATAGAACAGCTGATGTTATTTTCATTGAGGCTGACTTCAAGTAGCTAGTGTTCAACCAGTTTGGTTTTTATATGGCCTTGAAATATATGCCAACTATAGCTGCTAAATCCATATTGCAGTTAGGAACGTTTACCTTTGTTGATCAAAAAAACATGAAATGGAAGAAAAGAAAAATAACATACCATGTTCACACACAAAACAAAAAGAGCTATATCAGGGACATCAGGGAAGGTGGAATACTATAACAACACATTTTATATTGTTATACTATTCCACCCACCTTAATGGAGAACCCTTCGGTGTGGCTACGCCGTAGCCCTTCGAATCCAGATTTCCTCCCACTTTCATGGTGTCACATGGCTTTCGTTGCTCTATGTATTCATTCATGGTGGACTCCAGCAGGAAGGCAAACTTGCCCTTGGATTTGCGGACACGAGCTACTCCCTCTGCCGTAGTCCTAGTGAACACTGATGGCTCAGCTGATTTCATGTAGGTCCACATCTTTTCGTACACTGCTATTTTTGATCTCTGGAGAAAATTAAATAGGAGTTAGAACAGAAGAGTGTTGCAACATTTCAGAATGGCACTGTTCAAAATAAAATCAATCATACTTAATTTTTCAAACAACTGGGGGTGGGAAAATCATGCTTAGATAAAGATTTTCTTTGAATCCCATGTCTATTTTAAAAGAAGTAAGAAATAACAATACTATGAAATCTGATAGTTACAATAATGTAACTGCAAGCTACAACTCGAATTTACTAGTTAGATAGAGGCAGTTCACACAATCAGAGTGTTATAAAGTGTGTTTCTGGGAATTATAGATGAAATAGAGATCCACAATAAACCTTCATGGGAAGGAGAAACCATAAAATAATATCTCCATAAATATTGAGCTGAATCTTGAAGCATTTCTCAGCTCTAATACCCATCTCTTACACCATCAAAACCAAAATAACTTAAGTACCGTTTCTGCTTTCATAATTCGGAACCCAGAATTCATTTAATTTACATTCAGACAGGCTGCACAACATTTCAAGACATGGTTCACAATAAAAGATGAGAACAACAGACTGGAACAAATATGATATTAAAAGAAACAAAATGCCCTAAGCATTTATATTAAAGAAGTATTAGGTTTGTTTTTAGAACTTCGGTATCAGTGGATATATTTTAAACTCTTATCCTGCAAGCATTTATGTAAGAAATGTGCTTGATCAAAGAATGTGCAAGAATCTGTGGCTTAGACCGCAGGAGTTGGAAATGTTCCTGTCTGGAAATGCATGGTGCAGCCACAAGTAGAGACTTAATAAAAAATAAAAGCAAATAAAAATTTTCATTGAAAGGAAGGAAGGAAATTATATGATACTGAGAAGCTTCCCATGCTCATTAGATTCAATCAAGAACTGCATTGCTTCCTGCAGCAACGGAGATCTATACATGCAAACCAGCAGTGTGTCAGCTGAACACTATACAGTGTTTTTGTTTAATATCAGATGGCACTTGTCTTCTCATATGAATCCGGCAAAAAGCACTTTTTAACCCAATGCTCAGGTCAGCTTTTATTTGAGTCAACGGAAGGTTCTAACTAAGCAAGATTTGGTCTATGAGCCCATTCCTATATTGAGCACTCCAGGAAAATATTCTTTATTACAAATATGTAAAATAAAGGGACTAGAACATTGAAACAAATATAAAAACTTATAATCTAAATATTATTTAACTCGACAATTTCTTTCAAATGTTTGCAACTGAGTTTTTGTGTAGGTAAGAGTAATGTTCTTGAAGCAATTCTTTTTAACAGTTACTGAATGACTGTACTATTACTTAGAAAATAATTTATTAGGGAGGTAGGTCTGACTTGAAAGTGTCATTTAACCAGAAATATTCAATAAACTAGAATAGAATATAATAAATTATCCTTGCTTTTTAAGCTTGTCTATATGCATAATTTTATCTATTAAATATTATAAAATTTAAATTAACAACAGCTACATATGTCCATAATCACATCCTGTCTTGCCACCCTCTCTTTCCATTATACTCACAGCTACTTTTCATTTACATATCAGTGGCTGAGAGCAGAAAGTAAACTTAGCCACCCATGTGTTTTTTGCTTTACTCTGATGTAATTTCATGGATATAAATATACTGAAAGGAAAAAAAATTGAAAGGAGCTGTAATGAATCAATTATTATTTCAAGAATATTTGCTTGCCTTTGTCTGCCTTAACTTCCAATAATTTTTTACATCTCAACACCCGTATAATCAGATTCTTTATAAAATAAACATATAATAGATCACCTTTCTTCAGAACTAAACCCATGCAACATATAAATTAGTTCTATTACTGAGAGACAACAATGTCCTAAATCAATTGAAAAAGGTTGCATTTAAATCTGTATTTTTTAGGATCTAGTTTACATTGATTATTGAGAGACAAAAAAATATGGAAAAGCCTAACAAGACATCTCTCTCCCTGTAAGAATATTTTCTTCTCTCAGACTTTCATTTGTTAACATTCGATTTCTACATGTCAGCTCAGAGTGAAAATTGAGACCAAATCAATAGATATTCCTTATCATGTGAAGAAACATTGCAGCTTTTCCCTTGCAAGCTAGGATATTTTTCATTTAGGGCTTATCTCAGTAGGACTGCTAAAAGTAAATTCTTTCCCTCTTGATCAAGATGCTTAGAAAATGCAACTCTCACTGCATCCAAAACAGAAAATAACTAGCTAATAGTATCAAAGTCTTCTTTTACTGTATGTTGGCTTCAAAATTCCTTTTCCCCTTTCTGTTTTCAACCCAAAATCAAATCAGACTGAATAGCTGTTCCAAGTTTCTGATATTTTGATTTTCGACAGTCCTCTGATATGATGGGAGGGGGAAGATAGCAGAGCTGGGCCAAAGAATAGAAGGGTGGGGAGAAAGTTTATTTAAGATATGGTTGTATTTATCACTGTCCTGCTCTGTTCAATTGGTGAATTAGCCATGGTTTTGTTTAAAATAAATTAATTTGTTTTCCCAAGTTGAGTCTGTCTTTTGCCCAACTGATGAGTGACTCCTCCCTGTCCTTTGTCTCGACTCTTCAACCTTTTGTTGCATTTTCTTGTCCAAGGAGGAAATGCTGGCTCACAGCATTTACTCAGAGCCATGTTCAAACACTAAACTCACAGACACTCAGTCACCTAGGCTTTATTTTCATCTGCTAGAGACAAGAAATAAAGCAGAAGGGTCTGTTTATTATGTACTCCTTGTGAATGTCCAAGCTTACTGTTTTCCAGCTGGCAAATGATGAGGATTACATACCAACCACACTAACACAGGAAAGCAAATGAAGTAATCAATACAGACAGCACAGAGATATGAATGGCTATTTAGGCTATTTCCTAATGCCCCAACCACATTCCCCTGAGATGTATTTTCTCTTTATTATTCATCGAAAAGTCAGCAAATTAAAAAATGTACTTTCTGTGCACCACTGAAGACCCTAAAGCAAAATGCACACAGCTAAATCCTTAAGAGAAAGCCTGGAAGAATCCATGTTATCAAGCTTTCAATGCTGCACATGCTTTCAGTACTACAGCTACAGATGAATCTATAGCACAATGCTGCTTTAATTATCACTGGCTTTGGTATCGCTCAGGGCACCTCCTTTGACAGGATCAATAAGCTTTTCACAAATTAAAATGACTGAAAACTCTAACAAATAGTGTACTAGGGGTAAAAACATAGCTCAAGTATTACAGGAGTTGTAAACTATAAAGCATATAATTGCAAACTAATGCTATTTCACACTTCCAAGCTTCTTAAAAGAGCAGTCAGCAGGGAGAGGTGCTCTAATGGACATGCCAACTTACTCTGAAGAACTCTTTGGTTGACCCTGAGTCCAGTGTCCCGTAGGCAATTTCAGTTTGTTTGGCAAGGTCTTCTGCACTTTCTATGGGCGAGACCATTCGCTCAACAGTCAAGAAAGCAGCGAGGTTAGCAGTGTAAGATGAAATAATGATGAGTGTGAAGAACCACCAGACACCTCCAACAATTCGACCTGAGAGGGATCTAAACATGAATAAGGTAATGCACATTTTCCCGTCTCTTAAGCAATGAAAAGAGAAAGACAGAAGGCACCATTACTGCTGAACCCATATCATTAACAGCTAATGTGAGGGAGATTATTTGCATTTTAAATGATAAGAGATACTTTTTCTGTTTAATTTTAATGCCTATGGTACAAAGTCCACTGTATTAATACATATCGTGCACATACAGATGTTTGAATTCTCTTGAATAGTAATCCCAGTGTGCTTATTATTTCAGGAAAGGCCTAACACTGCAAAAATCTTGTCAAAAATACTGGATAGGTAATCCGGTTTTGGAGACAAACTGAAGTATGGTAGCTGAAAATCTGTACCTTTCTGTTTCCTCTTAAGAAAAAAAAAAAAAGAAAGAAAGGAAAAAAAGAAAGAACAGACAGAACAGGCTTTGCACATGGATTATGCTGGCTCCAGGATTAAAATGTTCTTGTCACCCAAACTTATCAAGCATTCTACAAGCTGCTGAAATAATTTGAACTTTCACATTTACCTCATTTCTCTTACTTAAGAAGCAAGCATTTTATGGTAACAGAGATATTTATGCTAAGTAAACCCCCATATTTTCCATTTTAATATCTGTAATTTGATGAGAAGGTTGTTGAGGCGTAATGCACATCCAGTCCTAATCAGTATCAATTTTCTTGCTAACTTCAATAGTAGCAGAGTTAGGCCAATGCTGAACACTTGAAATTTCACTATAAATGGCTAAAATGAAGCATTCAAGTTTGAAAGATTTGGGCATAATGTTTAATTATGAACTTGTAGCTGCCACACACAAGTTCCAGAACATCATAAAAGGCTGAGAAATTCAGGACTGGGATAATATATTATATCTGAGGCATCCACTCTGTAAGGCATGGCTTAGCAATACAGCGTGGCTTCCCTCATAGTGATATTCTGGAAGCAGTCCTGTAGAACTTGATAGGGAACAGAAACGGGACACTCATTCATGCAAAGCAAATATTCAGCACAACAGTGTGCATTTCATAATACAATGAAACTAATTTACAGTAATAACACAGTTTCTCTGAATTCATCTCAGTGGAATTGCCCCTGTGTGTACCTGCTGTTTCTAGAAGCTGTTTGTGGTTTATGCACATTGACATATGTAAAATAATAGTGATGGCTGAAATTCAAAGCAGATTCTCTGTTGCCCTTATTGTAGCTACTAAAAACAGGGGAAAAAAAGGAAAATGCTTCCTAAAGAATGAATTTCAAAACACTGCCAGGAAAATAAATGAAGGAAGATTTTATGCTTCACTGTTGAAGAGAAAACGCAAATGTAAAAAGATTTGACACAAACCTTGGGGAAATATCACATCCTTGTTGCATAAAGGCACCCAGGGAAAACCAGAGGCTGTTGAATATGCCAAACTCATTGGGAGGCTGGTCACTAGGTCCTTCTTTCCCATCCTCTGGTTCTTCTGTGTGCCACTCATATGGGCTAAACCTGCTAACTAGGAACAGGACCACACTGACACCAATGTAGGCAAAGACTATGCACATCCAGATTTCATACGCCAAAGGGTCCAAGAAGGAAAACACTCCTGGTTTAGATTTCTGGGGCTTTTTGATCATAATGGATATCCCCAAACTCATAAAAGGCTTAGAAAAATCAATGACCTCTTCTCGTACCAAAGTGATGGTCAGAGGCGCAACAGCAATCTCTGCTTTCTATAAAGAAAAAAGAGATATAGATGTATAAATTAATTGAACTTGGCTTATACACCCAGTTAAGCAGCTAATTCCAAAGTTTTGGCATTAATATCAAGACACTGTGGCTTAAATATTCCTTCTACCATAATCTGTGTTTACAGGTTTTTATTTTTCAAAATTATAGAAATACTTAATTTTCCTACTAAAGAAAAAAAAAATCTTAATTCTCATACAGGTTAGCAGTAGTGTAAGTCGATCATTTTAGCTATTGGTTTAAAGTAAAAGAATTCAAGGAAGAATGAAAAATGAAAATGATCGTTTTGTCATATACCAAATGTATAGGGATTTTAAAAGAAGATCATGTAACAGTCGTATATTACAATACTCTTGTAGGACACAATCACTCTTTGAGGGAAATCAGACTCAAAGAAACTCCAAATAGCAAGAAACAGTAAAGGTGATTAACTATTGCCATAGTTGTTTTGGGAGAAAATAGTTCCATAGGAATGAATCAGACTTTAAACAGTAAGCAAATAGCTATGCAGAATAATGCAATGAAAGGATAAAAAAATGTGCTGAATCCATTCCCATTAGAGACAAGAATAATTTTTAATATGTTTTTAAAATATGTTTTTAGAACTAATGTGCCAACCTTGACTGAATAGGTATTGAAGGTGACAGTGATTTACAGCTGCTAACAATCATGCCTGAATGCTACAAGCAAGTATTACAGCTGATCAAATTGATCTTGTCTGTCATTAGGGACCCAACCATTACATTAAAATTTGCTTTGTCTCTTGCCTTGCCTTATACACTAAAGCTGTCGTTACAGCAGTACTTAAGATGGGAATTGTAAGAGGAACTGGGACAAAAGATGCACTGGTGAAGGGGGAACATATGCAGATGCTGCCGAAACCTTTCTCTGTCAATCATTATGGTGCTGTAACTAGATGGATCCACAGAGCAGAGCCCTCTGTGACCAGTGTGGACTTCAGTACATGTTACAAGCTAAGAAGGGCAACTTTGAAGGCACTTTGTCTTGGTTGCAAATAAGGTAGTCTCACAACCTGCCTTCTGCAGCTGCTTTACTTTGCTTCAGGCCTCAATATATGAGATAATGTGCTTGTATTTACTCTGCCCAAGGCCCAGTCATTTTCACAGGCACAATTAAGAGTCATTAATATATATTCGTAATAGAACTGTTGTAGTTTTCTTTCCTAAATACTGAGTTGTCCCAAATTCATTTAACTGGGTAATATCCTCAGACATAGTACATAGCCCATAGGTTAGCAAAGCATTTAAGCATGTTTGCTTTTCAGACTGCTTTTATGGACACTCACACTCAGTAAGATATACAAGAATATATTTGAAGCTATACATTTCAATGAGATTAAAACATGCAGAAAGTTAAGGATACACTTAAATAATGTAACCCAAGTGCTACATCAATAATTTCTGTGATAAAGAAAAAAAGAACTTTAAATGTAGAAATTTTTGTCATCCTATAACTTTGAAACAGATAGATGTATTTAAAAGAACATATTTTTGTTATTTTATGCACTAAGTTCTTTTGTTATTTATGCACTAAGGAGTTTTTGTCATTCTATAATTTTGAAACAGATAAATGTTATTGAAAGAACATATTGTTGTTATTTTAGGCACTAAGTTATACTAAGCTATATGTAGCTATATGTAGCTTATGAAATTTAATAAAAAAACTATTTCATGAAGTTAAAATTTAGAACTCTCGGTGGCTGTAAAATTTTGACTGATTTAGAAAACCTGACTCACCCCAGTGCAATTACCAAAAATGCAAATTTGTATTAAAGTTGCAGTATATTAATCATCAGATTAGATCTGTCATTCTGAAATAGGTGTGCTGCAAACACATGATCACGATTTTATGTAAAGATATTAGAGTTCACGCAACATGTCTAAAATAATATTTTTGCAAGCACACCAGACATTATCTCTGGTGCTAATGTCTTAGGTAAACATTACGTACAATAATATATTCTCTACATTCTGTCAATGTTCATGGAAGTTCTGTAATAAATGCATTTAGAAAAATGTGGTGTCTTGAAGTCTTGTGATTACGTAAATCTGACCGAAATAGGTATTTTATGAATAAATATATTATATGAAGAAAACTGATGTCTAAAATGTATTTTTAAATATCCTGAAAATTGTGAAGTAAATTTGATTCCCATAGTCTCAGGATGGTAGGATGGTTTGGACTCCTGGCATTGCTGCACGATTTTGTATTTCATCTCACTCATAAATTGCTTTTCTTTGGAAGAATGGTTTCTTTCCTTACAGAGAATGTCTTTCATATTTAAGCTGCTATGAGTACCTGATGTGGACCAGGGAAACTATGAATTATTACTGCCGATTTCAGTATTTGTCACATAGTGGTATCTTCTTTAATACAGTATAAATGATAGACCTGGTCATTGGTCTTCAGAAGTGTCAGATAATGCTTCACTTTTTGTGTTTATAGATTGCTACTGGAATTAAAACAGGTATCCTTGAGGACTGATAGCTTTTACAGTATGACATGGAAAAGTAGCAGCCTCATTTTAGCGTGAATTGTGGAGATTTTAAAGATTTAACTATCTTAATGCATATTGTACGTGAAACACTAGGTAAGATTCATCTTACCGAATTTAAAGGAGTAGGTATAGAACTCAAACTGCATCAGAGTTAACAGTCTACATGAGTTAAGGGAGGAGAAACAGGAAACATCTCTCATTTCATTACAGTAGTGATGTAATGTCAGATGACTCATAATACAAATAAACACATTTCATGCCAATGAATGTAAAGGGACAGTACATAGGTTACAATTAGGTGCCTAATAAAAGAAAAAAGTGCAGCCTCTCCAATCTGATCATATTTTTAATTATTTTTGTAAGACTAGTTGGTGTCAGATTAAGGCCTACACAACCTTTTTGTTGAAAGCTAAATAATTACAATAGCTGCGAATAACAATCATCAGCACTCATGCTTTGCCCAGTTAAAGTACACCATATAATTATGAAGTTAAATGATTAACAATATAACAATGGTGCAACCAATTAATGATTTTGTTGCCAGTGAAATCTGTTTTGAGAAAGACTAATGATACTTCACACTTTAGTCATCTGCATCTGTAACAGCATTTCAATCAAGTCAGCACCATTACCAAATGCAGATGAATTCTGGACCCTTCCAATATAACACAAAGATTAAGTCTGATGGTAAGAGACTTCCAGAGTATATCATAGCTTTGTGAAAAGAAATTATGCTTGCTACAAGTTGTATAAAAGTGGTACAGCTGTCTCAAAAAAAATCATGTAGGAAGTGATTTTGACTTCAGAAGCTCATGGCTTCTGAGAGTTTAAACAGAAATGAGTTGTGACCTTTCATGTTAAGCAGTGAAAGAATAGCTTTCTGTGTCAGGTGAATGAATAATTTATTGGAGCTGACAGTGCATTTGGGAACAACTGTTACACGTGCCAGCATTTCTCCAATGAGCTAGACATAAAGGTTTACAGAGTCACTCAGGGACTACCACAGGCATTTGGATACATCAGGGATGAATGACCAACATTTCCTGGTAGTTTTTAATACGTCAATAAATATAAACGAGGAAGGTAAACAATCTCCCACCACGACCTACTGTATGGTCATAGCAAAATTGTACCTTACAGCCCTGTTTCTCCCAAGACATGATGGAAAATTCAGTTGCAGTGAAGTATCTGAACTGTTTGGGTACCAGTGGGATGAAATTGGCACATGTGCTCATGCTCAGCAACACAGATAGAGCTAAAGGGCACTGGTGGCACCAACCACTGAAATAAAGAGTGGGAGAGGAAGGGAACCTTTTGTGTGGCACAGACAAAGTCCAATTTCACTGACCACCACAAAACTGTCTGTTAAACCCTTAATGTGGTTGGGAATTAGAAGCTGTAAAATGTTTCCCAAACATATCACCTTGTTGACTTGCTAACTCAGTTGCAAGTTCAGTCCCAGTCTTGGCTGCATATAAAAAGCCTTGCTTGAATCTCTGCTAGTTACTCAAAGTACTTGTATTTATGATTTGGGGATCTATCAGGGAAGATAAACACCCTCTTATAGCAGAGCTTTGTATGAACATCTCCTCCTGACTGATTTTTCTTCTTTCTCTACGTGGAATAGGCCAGGGAACCTGATGATCTGCAAATAATCTGTTGAAGACTAAAGCAAGTTCACAGACTCCCTGTAGAAATTTTCAGCAGAAAACTTTTAGGAGTTAACAGAAAGAACAATTTCCTTTTATGCAACACCTGTGAAAGTATATTAAATATACCTGGAGTAGGTCTTGCCCTTCAGGCAGCTGGCACAGGATATCACTATGTGACACTACCATGAAAGTAATTTAACCTCTAAAGCAGCATGGGTGCATACAAGGTGCTTATATGGAGTGGACTCTCCCCATCCTAGCATCTAGCTGGGCTCAGAAATTATTTTGGCCATTAATTATGAGCCAGAATATAATGGACCATCATTGTAATTTAACAGATTAGTCAGGTAAATTCTTGTGCCCACGGACACTCCCTGGTGCCACTGATATGCTGGGATAGATACAGCCTCAAAGAGCTTTTGGACAGTAAACACACTGGGCAAAAGCAGATTTTAGTCCTTTCAATAAAAAAACAACAGCCTTTACTGCAGCTATTCCCAGAGATCAATCTGTGAATCACAGATTGTGGCCTTCCTAAACAGATAATTTTGCAGGATCTTTTAAACTTGGCTATCAAAACTTTAAAGAGCACTCACTTTCTTATTTTTCACTATAAAAAAATGAATTGTTGAGAATGTATTCTGGAATGTCCTCTTCAAGCAGGTGATGCCTAACATGTTCTTTAGGCCTGTAAGTTCTGTTCCTTTTGGCTATGTTGACATCCACAGGTCATATTCCTATACTGGCATGAACCTCTGTGTGAGCTTCCTAACAGCACTTTGTACTTCAGTGAAGTTCTTAAGCAGTTTGGGTCTGATGAGGTAAAACTGTCAAGTGCACCCAAGCACAACACTAAAATGAAATTTCAAGTTTCCTGTATTATCTTTTAGCTAGATGATAGGCCACTGAAACTAGGCATCTGGGTAAGAGACCTTTTTTCACAATTTGCATAATTTAAAATTTGCATGATTTGAAAAACCTAATAGTCTAAAGCAGTGCACAACCGTTGACATCCATGTGTTTGCTATTGCAGTTAAAAGCCAGACCAGAGGTCACTTTCATCTTTATGAACTGAGTCTGAAAAAGCCTTGACTTTTAATATCCTGACAGTTAAACTTCTTTCAAGTTGATATACATGCTTGGTCATTATTCAGCTTTTCTATGCAATAAAGACACAAAAGAAGTTGGTTTCTCCAAGAATTTCCAAGAACATAATAAAGCATTTTGTGGGGTTTGTATAACCTTCCCATTCTCATGTGGAATGGGAATCAACAAAACTCATGAGCACCATTTCCCACACTCATACAGCACATCTGTTTCATGATGAAAAGTCTCCTGAACTGAAGCGAGTGGACAATAATTCTTTGATAAATTTTATCAGCTGTATTTAGCTGACAGAAGGGAGCAGAAATGGAGCTTGCTAGAAAAACCACTAGGCTTTTGCCATACATGGCACTGTCACTGGAATTGCAAAAACTGCAACTGTGGATAGACCAAGTGGTGTGAAGTGTTTTTTTATAGGGAGGTTGAGGCATGTTACAAGTTCACTGGAATAAATATTCTCATATGAATAGTTTTAGGAAGGGTTGTGGGGGTTTTTTTGAGGTAGGGTGGGGTGTTTTGTTTGGGTTTTTTGCTTGTTTGTTTTTGTGCGTTTTTTAAAATTCTATCACTGAAAAGAAGTTTCTGTAAGAATTCTGATCTGTTCTCAATGTAGCAACTTCAACCATCAGCAAACACACCTCTGATTTTGAGGCTTCAAGTACTGTTGTCAATTTGGGGCATCTCAATACAACAGAGATATGAAATTACTGGAACAAGTGCAGAGAAGGGCAACAAAACTGGTAAAAGGCATGGAGCATAAATCTTATGAGGAGCAACTGGAGGAGCTGGGGCTGTTTAGTTTGAAAAAGAGGAGGCTGAGGGGAGACCTCATTGCTGTCTACAGTTGCCTGAAAGGACGTTGTGAAGAGACTGGTGCTAGTCTCTTCTCACACGTAATTAATGATAAAACGAGAGGGAATGGCCTCAAGCTGTAATTGGGTAGGTTTTTAGGAATTTTTTTTTCCCAGCAAGAGTGGTCAGGCATTGGAATGGGCTGCCCAGGGAGGTGGTTGAGTCACCAACCCTGGATATGTTTAAAAGTCATTTGGATGTGGTGCTTGGGGACCTTCTAGAGTAGAGTTATTGGTTGTACTTGGTGATCCTGAGGGTGTTTTCCAACCTGAATGTTTCTGTGATTCTATGACTTTAACTACTTTTGGTAACACCAGATGCTGCAAATATTTATTTGTGTTTGTTGGAACTACTCTTATTAAATATTACAACTTTATGTGTCAACAGGCTTTTCTATATGTTTAATATATGATGGTGGATTATCTGTTTCTCAAACTAGACCAAGAGTCCTTTCTTTTCTAAAAGACCTGTCCACCATTCCATGAAAAATGAATAAATGAGTTACACTCTTCCCAAACAAGTTTTGCAATGTACCAGGAAAAGATGGTCTCTAACATTAATGAATTTTTAAGGGACGTGCAAGCAATGGATGCTCTAATATTACAAGGTACTAGTTGAATCAATAGTAGAAGTGGCATGAAACTATTTGATTTTCTCTTGAAAATAAATGAAAGCATAGAGATATGAAACAGAGCTCTGCTTCTTTTCTGTGACCCCTAAGGCTAATAAAAAACACATATATTTCCTATTTAATGACTAGTACTATGATAAATTAAATCCTGCTTTAAAAATTTGTATGCTTACCCCATAAACAAGTTCTCCCACCATCCCATTCCAAATTTTTGTCTCTGGATCCCTTGCTCCATATTTTCCATCAGGAACAATGGCAATTTTGTACTTGATACCAATATGTTTTGCAATTTCTGACGCCAGATCTACACAGTATCCTTCAAACTTGTCATTCCCTTCAAATGTATCATGGTTTTTCTTGAACATAACATATGGGGCTTCCTATAATGAAAGAAGTAGAACTGTAAAGGAGAAGTATATAAAATATACTCTGAAAAGCAACATGTCATCTACTGACTGAATGAACAACATACATTTTATCAGAAGTTCATGGAGAGAATTAGCACATTTAAATTAAAATGTATGAACAGAAGAACATTCTGGAAGGGTATACTATTTATGCTGTAATTTGGTTCACACATTCCACAATATTTATCAACCTTACAAATTATGAACACAAGGGCTACCAAGAATGCATGTAAATTTTACTTTGTTTCAAGTGAAATACCTTAGTGCAGTATATGCTAAATTTAAAGCATGAATAGAGATTGAACCTATACACTGTAAACGACTGTGGGATAACACAAGGAGAATTTACAGTTTTTACTTCAGCAAGTCAGCATATCCTTTAACTTAGTGTGGTTACTGTCTGTAATTTCAGATTCACAGCCCGAATGATTTGCTTTCTTGTTACTAGGAGTTACATACATTTTAGTGAGAACACAGAAATATGTTCCCGAGGAAACACATATCTTCCTCTCTGAATGAACAATGAAGATTCTGCAAGGTCTTTTAGGATGAATCTAAACAATATGCATGGACAGGAATGGTATTAAGCTGGCACTGATTTTACATGCTGCATGAAAAAGAAGTATCAAAATATTTTTGGATGATGAATGCCACTGAAAACAAGTAAAATCTGTCTCAAAAATGGATCTTACATTCCGTGTGTAAACCATACAATCACAACAGTGAACATTATGTGCCTGGGAAATCAAAATAACATTGCAAAAACAAGGTCACTTTTTTTTTTTTTTTTTTTTTTTCAGACTTCAGCAATCATGTAAAATTATATTTTCTGGTGGCATTTTAAATTGCTTCAGATAATCCATATTCATAGCCAGTTCTAAATAAAATACTTGCCATTAATGTCACCCTTTGTTTGAATTTACATTGCAAAATACTGGCAACTTAACATTTTCTCTGTGCTAGCCCTGGCTCATGTTGTTTTCTTTGACACTAACCTTTGTTGCACTCTGCCCTATTCATATCTTTCCTACATACATAATTAGAAAAAATACACAAGTAAACGTGCTGCCTGAGAATTTCTGCTTCATGGAAACTACATCAACATCATCTGTAAGGAATTGCGGTTTTGTAATCTGTATTAGTTGTTTACCATTGGAGGATATGTGGCATTACACGAGAAACAAGAGGACTGAAAAAAAGCAATCCCAATTTTTGTCAGTGTGTCAGGTACCCTTTTTCCTTTCAGATACCAATATGTAGCTCCTATTACCAGAATGTGGGTCCACCCAATGAAGAACTTGATAGGCAAGCCTAAACAGTATCTTTTATTTATTATTACAAGGTGAAAAAGCAGAGAATCATAAAAGAGAGGTTATACATAAGAGGCACTACTCCGTTTACTTATGTAGTTTACTTTCTGTGGTAACTGCCCAGGATCCACCTCTGGCAGAACAGATATTTGTGCAGTATGAGAGAAAGTCGTATAGTTCATTTAGTTCTCTGTGACATAAGGGTTCCAAACTAAACTCAACATATTTTGAGAAGGGGGAAATGCTGATGTTTCCTTAAGAACAGATTCCCAAATACTGCAGGCATGTTTTACTCTCAGGTGTTATTTCCAGAACACCTCTCCTCCCATCATCTCCTCCTTAGGTTATTTTCTGCTATGGACATGTCTTTTTTGGGCCACATTTCCTTAGCAATAATTCAGTGTTGTTATGGCCATTACTTCAGCAAAGGAATCACACGGCATAGAAAGGTGTCCAGAATGACCACTTCCAAAGTCAAACACTGTCTGACTACCTGATTCCTTGACTTACATATGACAGTTGGCCAGAGAAATTTGAGTGTGACACTAGCAGGTTGTCAGATTTCTTGAGTACATAGTTATGACCACTGCACAGCTAGGGATTGTCAAGGACTTCTAAAACAGGAGCAATCACAAAATATGCTGATGTGCATGACCTAGGTATTGAGAAGACCACTGAGCTACAGCATTAACTACACACTGTAATCACTGCAGTAATGCAGTGCAATGCCTTTGCCTGTGAAGAGTTTGTCTTTTTAAAGGATAACTGCTGAGTATTACCAACAGCCTGCACTATTTCTCATATTCCTATCCCCAGATAAATCAGTTTAATCTCAAAAATCTGTCTTCAAGAGGGAGGGAGGGACATTGAGTCCTGCAGTATGGTTTTGGAAAGTATTTCAGGCAATGAACCAAACGTTTCTCCTTCAGTTAGGCTATTTGTTCCCAAGAAGGAAACACCAAAATCTGTGTCTTTCTACATATACTATTACTCAAAACCAGTTAAAAATTATCAGGTGACTGACTGTGACTTAGCCAACTGCTAGCTAGAAATACAACCAAGTCTTGCCTGGCGTCCTGCCCTTGTGAACTTTCTTACAAGCTTCATCAGCAATTGCTTGCTATACCTCAAAGACAATTTTGTTTTTCGAAGATCAGAGCTAGTAAGTGTTAGCTCTTCTGATGCAGCCTTTCTTATAAATCCCAGGACAAGGGCCTAAAATTAAAGTCACACTGGGAAATCATAATTCTGGAGAGGGACGCAAACCAGACATGAACAGGGGAGGACAGGGCAGCCTGCTACTTCTCCCCAAATCCAGACACTGTGCTCTGCGTGCACCTCATCACTGACAGGGCTGCACAGCACAGCAAGGTAATAGATGCTTTATTTCTCCTGTTAAAGGCTAAATAAACTCCAGCCCTCTTCCCCATGAGTTCTTTGAGAAAACACTTAGAAGCAGTGGGGACAAGTACTGTCCTTGGTAGGTACAAGCAGCAGCAATCTGATACAGTTGAAGGACCACCAAGTGAGGACTCAGAAGACTTGGCTCCAGGCAGGAAATTGTTGGGTCACTTGGAGGAAATGCATTGGTTTTAGTTATGCACTGTTCCAGTTATAGCATCTTGTCTAATAAACAATATTACTTCTCCTCACCACCATTGTACTTACTAGATTTTTGAACTGTAAACTCTTAACCTACTGTTAATCACATTATAAACTCTTAATCTACTGTTAGGAACCACAGAGTTAAAAAAAAATTCTCTAGGGACTACAGGAGTCCAGGGGATGGACCCAGAAAAGTACAATATTGCTATTCAATCCTATAATTATGCTATCTCTTTATAAGCTGACAGCAAGGCCAACTTGTTCTTCTTTCCCTTCTGCCTGCTGTAAATATGTAGGGAATGAGCCTGCTTATGGCCTAAGGGTGGCAGAGGCACTGGGGAAAAGAAAAGAGGAGCATCAAGAATTGTAGATTACTCGGGTTGGGGGAAGGTTTAAGGGGGTTGTTATGTATCCTGTATATGCTCTGTAATTTTTCTGTATCTTATTTTCAAATATAATTCTGTCTTTCTTTCCAGTTTGAGAGTGTTTCTATTTTATGAGGCAGTAAAGGTATTGTTTGCTCTTTAAAAAAACCTATGGCACCTACAGATGTAAAACACAGGTTTGACTTACTGCTGAATGAGGTTTCACACTGCAATACTTGCCAGACTTGAGCTGCTTAATAATATTCTATGGGGTAGTGAATCAAGGCAAAGTCCACATTGAAATGAACAATGACTAGGACGGAACAGATGTTTGAAATGGTGCAAGCTTTACTTATATAATTCACAATTTTATAACAATACTTAACATTTGTAAATACAAGTTGATGTCTGCAACAATTACCTTTATAGATGTAAACAGATAATTCCACCACATTGCCACAAATTCATGTGTACAGTAAAATGTTCACAGCTGACAATTCATACTATAAGGGAGGCTGGAGAAAATAACTAACACATCTATGTTTGGCTTTCCCCTTCTAGAGTTCATTTCAAAATCTTTTAAGATTCTAAATATAATCGGTAAAAGTGACAAGTATTTGTGCAAGGAAATGTGTCATTTTTACAAGAGGAGTGGCACATATTACCACACTTTATACTGAAAGAAATTTCTGTAAATGTCAATGTAAATATTTTTGGTTTTTGCATTTTGGCTTTTTTTTTTTTTTTTTAACTCTTTTTAAACAAAGTGTCCGGGATTCAGTCTGAAGTCTTTCTTATTGTCATGCAACAAACTTCATTTTTTTCTCCAGTCTATTAAATCCTTTAATTAATAAAATTTATATAATGAAAAAATATTTCTTCTATTATGAGGAAGAAGGCTATAGTCAGAATTTTTGAGGTAAGACTCCGTCAAGAGTCAAAAAAATGAGAGTGGTTCTTAGTCACCTCATGAAGGTTATCTGTCATCTGAGTCTCCTTAATGTAGCCCAGTGCTGTTCTGCAGGTCCTTTGTGCTGCCCCTTTATGGGTAAGTATGATATCCTCAGAGATAGGCATCCACCTACAGGCCATTGGATCTATTTCTAAACCTTTGTCAACTGTGACAAAAACTTTTAGATACTTGGGGCACAACTTATCCCACATGCCTGAAAGAACATACACTAGCTGAGACATCTAGATGGAGCGGTTATATATGGCATGAGATGGGCAAGTGCCATCCTGCCATTGTAGGAAAACGGCAGTAAGCCCTAGGGCATCTTAAATGTCATTGAGTGCTTGTAAGTGGGCAACTGAATCAATACCCTTTATAAAGTCATTTACATTTAGGTGACTCAGTCATGAAATGGATCCTGCCCTTAAAGCTTCATTTGCCAACACTGACTATCTCATTAAAATAATGAGATGGAAGCAGCTCTTGTACACAGCTTGGATTCTAAAATATTTTTGGGATTTTAACATCTTGTCATCTCAGAGTAGGTAGAGAGTTGGCTCTGTCATGAAATGGATTAGAGAGTTTGGAGAGGTCTTTCCAGCCTAGTCCCCTATACTCTATCTCAACAACTTGTCACCATATTTCTCAACTTGATAACTTAGAGATGATCATTCTTCCAAGCTGGATAAATTACTCATGTTAGAGGAGGGCTGCATGTGATGTCCTTTCTCCAGTCATACAATGCGTCTGCTGTGCACACGGAGGACCCAAGCCCAACCTACCAAGGGAATGCTTCTCTACACAGGTGAAAAATCTGTACTTTCCAGAGGGTCAGAAGTGCAGAAGGCTGGGTTCTAGACACAGGTCTCTCGAAGTAACCATAAAAAAGCAGGACTGCACAGCTGTTGGTAGAGTTAAACCCATCAGCTGCCCTTGAATCTTTCTCTGGGTCGTTCCTTTACCACGTGACTAATCAGAGATAGGTTGAGTGACAATGCACTAAACCAAACCTGTAAAATGAATTCTACATGCTCTTGCTATGTTACAAACGAACTTAACATTTTGCCAGGTAGCAAACACTGTACTGAGTGCAGAGCTCATTGTTACAATGTCATAACGCACCTTCTATGCAATAGCCATACAGCCACATTACAGCAAAGCATAGGCACACAATACCAGAGGAAACAGCAGGTATTTGTGTTATTTGGCTTCAGGCAAAAAGAAAAACAACCTATGCTGAAACTGGTAAACTTTTCTTATGCTGCCACATCACCTGCCTTTGAAGACTGAAAAGCCTGACAGCACTGGTTGCAGAAGCTTTTCAGTTTAATGTTGGAAAATATGCGCGCAACTAAAATAGTATGTGTCATCTACAACGGTTCAACTTCCCTTCAATGTGAGGAGAGCAATGAAGTGGTGAAAAGAAATGTCTCTGCTTGGCATTCACAGCATGGCTATAATACAGAGAAGAGCAAAGTAACAGCATTCTGGAAGTTACTCTAATTAAATATATATTTTCTTTGTGTGTGTGATCATATTCTTGTGGATGCTAAATACATTGCCCTGACAGGCCAATGGTAAGAATCATCATTCTGATCATCATTCTAATCTGCCTTCAGCATCATGTGTGCATCTCCCAGTGGGAGATGGGCATGATAAGGCATAATTCACCATACATTCTTATTCAAACCAAATTCTGGTATATTTCTCTTGCACTGGGATTTTGAAACACTGAAAGGGGACACTTTTGGTCAAGAAGCAGAGCTGCTTTCAAACAACTGCATTTATCCCAAAATGACATGCTGCATAAACACAGGGCATGCTTTGGAATATTAATTCAGCTTTTTGGTTTTGAAAATGATCCCACCAGTCCTTTCAGTACAGGGACTGGAAAAGTTCTTTCGAAGATAACATTTGTTATTCACATTAAAATGCTTCAATGCAAACAGGACAGGCAAGGTAACACATTTTAAAAGCTTTCTCGTTTTCCCTTTTTTTCCCCTTTCTGTCAAACAGGAACCTTCTATATTACTTTTCATTATCATTTTTTACTCGCTTCTCCTAAGCTTGGAGCTATTTATAGAAATTACAGTATTCATGTATGTCAGCCTCAGTCAAAGATATCAGGATTGGTATAAGAGGAAAATTTCGACTGAAAGCATGTTATTCACATCGTTCTCTTCTCAGCTTGGCAAAGTTGAAGGTTAACGTCATCTGTTCTAGACATTTCAGATTAGTCACAGAACTTTTCTTGGTGGTTCAGTGCCTGGTCATCCAGTCAGAGGAACAGTAATCCATATGGAAAAATTAGCTCAATGATACTAGACTGGTGGTTAATACTTGAGCCTTAGATAGGAATGTTCGCAGCATCTTGGGACTCTTTTCTTCCTTGATCAATTTCTTAAAATAGGATTCTTCATCAGAGGCTGAAAAGAGGAGGACTGTACTGAAGTATTTTTTTTTCCATCACCAAGTCTTTTTTTTTTTTTTTTTTAGGAAAAAGACACATATATTTTAAATGTCCCATGCAAAAAAAAAAAAAATTAAATCAAAAGGTACACAGTTTGGTTAGGAGTTACATTCTGAATTTCTGTATAGTAGTTTGGCTGGTTTTCATCCTGGAATGATAATCTCCAACAGCGGATTTGTTAAAATAGACTTATTGTATACACACTGCTGTAAATCTGGTAACTAACTTTCTGAGTAAGAAAATGTCTTGACATTTTCCTTTGGATTATTTTCAAATCTGTATTAAACTAGAAAACTTATTGCTTAATAACGTATGCACAATATTCCTTTCCATTTGAGACAGAGCTTATTCTAAAGGGTTAAAGTGTCTTGTCTAAATGAAGCACGTGAAAAGGGCAGTGAACTGAGATGTAAAATCTTAAAAGCGGTCAGGTAAAGGTCACTCTTTGCCAGTTGGCTTTGACAAACATCAGCTTAAAAGGGCATGCCTGACTTGGGAGGGAAAGTTGTTAAATATTTTGTTTAAAATGCAGACTCGTAAGAAACAATGTTTTTTGAAGAACTATGTATTAAAAATGTAAATGAATGAAGCAACTGCATTCACCTTTGCAATCATTCTTTAAAAACACCAGTAACACTGCAAAATCAAACCCCAAATCTATTTATATTTTATTAAAATGGAAATTTTATTGAAATGTTGAGTAAACATATTAAGAAATATGTTCTAATGTATCATTAAATTAATGTTTTCATTACGAATTAAATGTAAACAATCCAGTTCTGACTGGCTGACTGAACTATCATAATTTTAGCTCTTGCTAACATCAATTTTGAATTTACAATGTATCAACAAGAAGGGCCACTGGAACTAAAGACTTCTTGCTTTATACTCTATGTTCAATTCTATCATTCAGAAGTTTCAGGTTTTTCTTTTCTTACAGTTTATTGTTTATTGTGAGTCAAATTTTATCAACTAGAAGTTATATTAATGAGACAATCTAGTAAATAAATTGAGAAAACAGAATAAAGGAAAAGAATCATTGCATCTCAATTAAAAAAAATATTTCAAGTGAATCATTATATTAAACGCATACCAAAGAACTCTCTATAGATATAATAGTTATGTTAATTAACATATATGACTCTCACCCTCCCACTAACCAGGGAACTGCCAGGCTAAATTCAACCATAACTAGAAATTAGATTTTGTCACACACCAATATAAGCATCAAAATATCAAAACACCTTACCAAAATTGTAGTGACAACTACTGTTCTATTTTCCATAGCTGCAGTGTCATTTCCAAGTGTAGGTTCATGCTGAATCAAAACTAATTTATCCATGTCATTCCAATAACCAACCTGCAAAACAAAATGCATATAATTTATAGTAGAAAAGTCTACATTCTGTATAATTACAAATCTAAATGATTATAAAAAGAACAGAGTGATCCGAAGAGAATTTTGTACCGAAGGAAGTACTGTCACACTCATGGACAGGTGCATGGTGGTACTTATCTACCCCTTTGAGTACCATCTTGTACCACTGCTGCACAACCAGACCCAGTATCACTGACATTCAGCTGCTTTTCAATGATCTTTTGCTACTACTTTGACCAGAGGAACAAATTAAGTCTTATTTTCAATAGTTTGAAGGTCTCCTGGGGCATAAGCAAGATATAGGGATTTTTGCTGTCCACAAGAAATTTTTCATTTACTAATCCTCCATATCTTCTGGTCTTGGAGGAGTGAATGACATCCAGATGAGGGCTTTGCAGGTCAGTGGCAGATCTCAATACCCTGCTGCATCATGGGCCCCACAGGAGACCCAAACACACTGACATACACTAAGCTCATTCCATTTAACTGCTAACATTGACCTTTAGTACCTGTATCAACACTGTTGTTCAAGCTATCTTTAAACTCACAGCCAGCCACTTATCTCATGCAGGATAAGCACCCCTCCTAGAAAAGTGCTTGTTTTCCCCACTGACTCTAGAGCATAGTGAGTGATTTCACTCCAATAAAAGTATGTCTGGCAAGTAGCTGCAGAAAGGTGGAACAAATCAGGTTTTCCTCACCATGGATGCACTTGGGCTGCTGAAAACTTTCCTCAGGCAGCCTTAAGGTGAAACAGCTGCCTTTGTTCTTTGCTGGTGCTGAACCAGGGTTTGAATCACTCATTCTTGTATTCCCATGGTGAAAAAAAAAAAAAAAAAAAGCTATGCCATCATTCAGAAGCCTTCGTTTACACACAGATATTGCTCCTTGCAGTGCACACCTCTGGTATTCAGTACAGCCTGCAGCTGCACCCTGTGCATTGGCAGCAGTGCTGCTGGGCACAAGACATAAGTCAACATCCTTTCCTTTGAGAGCCCAGGAATGCAGCACTTGATGTAAGGCCAGATGGGATGAAGGCAGCCTGACAAGGGGAGATTTGTCTTCAAACTTTTATTGATGCTTTTCAGCACTGCTCAATGAACACTTAAAACTCCTCATATAGCCCCCGCAAATCCCCACAGGCAGTATACTATATCTTTGGATGTCCATTTGTAAATCCTAGCCAGTGAGAATCTTACAGCACATTCAGCTTCACACTGCAGGTAGTGACAACATGTTTAGTATCCACATCAGCATGTAGTACTTCTGATTTAGAGATCTGTGGCAGAGCAGGGCACTGCCCCACCGGAGGTTTGAATGAGGTGTGAACTTTGGCAGGGCACACCCAGTCCACTGCCCCACCAGAGGTGTGAATGGGGCAGGAAACGATCTTCCTCCCTCTCCACCTCTGTCACCAGAGGCTTAGTACAATAGGTGAGAAGTGCCTTCTCCCACCCTCTGTGGGCTTGAACAGGGAGGCAACAGAGCACCTCAGTATATATATGGCAGCTGGACAGATTGGAGCAGGACTTGCTTGGACTTGCAAGGACTTGCTCGGACCTTCACTGGGACTTGCACGGACATGCACTGGGACCTGCATGGACCTGAACACGGACCTGGAGACACGAACCTCACACGGACTTTGAGACAGTCTCCCATCTGTAAGTAGGGCAAGTTTCATGCCCAAACCTTTCAATTTTTCTGATTTTTTCCTGAATTACAAGAAAAGGCATCATTGTGAAGACTTTTCCCGACCGAATTAGAACCCAAACTTAAACTAATCTACACACAGATTGTGGGTGGGGCTTTTGGAAATTATAAAAGCTACATAATTTATAATTTCAGCCTCTTCAATCGCCCCCAATCAATACAAGATCCTTCCAATCATTTAATGTTGTCCCAGGTGATGTTAGCTAGTGTTCTGTTCTGGAAATGCTATGTGCATGACAGTCCCAGTACAAGTCAGATATATATGAAATGGTGAGGGGTTCATGACAGTTCTTTCCCTCAATTTTGCTTGGAGATACCTTCCCACCAATCCTTCCAGCACACCAGACACAAGTCCCTTATCTGAAGCTGCTCTCTCACATCTAACCTATGGCTTGCTCATAAACACCCTCCCTTTTCCCTTCCTTCCCATTCTATTTTCTGCAACTGAATCGCTGTTGTCTTTGGGGACTCTGATAAGCCTGTTGAGGTATGATTGTTTCTCTGACCCAGCACTGACTTCATTCAGCTCTGTGTCAGACTACATGAATATAATCCTGTCCATATAACAGTGCTTTAACCCCACTTAAGACCAGTATGGTGGAAACTGGGCAAATGATCAGATCCATTATTCAGCCAATATTATTTCTAACTTTATTATTAAACCCAAACTAAAAATTGCCATCACATAGGATTCTGCCTTCATGATGTGGAGAAACATCATGTTCCAATTGATGTAGTGATGTGATCTGATGTGAAAGTCTAGAAGTGCAGGGGGCTGCTTTTGGTTCCTGGTCTCACATGCCTTAAAGAATTCTGAATATTCTTAAAACAATCAACCTTCCTCTTGATTTTAACACTTACTATTCCATTAATTTACTTTTTGAAAAAAAAAGATGGAGTGGCAAATCATCTTAGCAGTCTCTAGAGCAGAGTGCAGGCACAATCACCACAGAAAATTACAAATATATGCAGTACTCAATATGAATGACTATGATTGAATATGAGCAAATTTTTTTTCTATCAGTAAAGCAAACAAGCACGAACTCTTCTGATGTATTTAGCTCAAATGTTCGTTTTCTCTTTGCAATTACTATTATAACACAAAAGCCTTGATTTAGGTCTCTGCAGGTAAGAGGAATCTTCAACACTGCTGATATAGTACAGAGAGAGGTTTTCTTCCTAGCAAGATGCACTGCTAACAAATATTCTTCATATAGACAGCCATAGTCACAGATACAACTGATAACTGGAAATGTCATGCTCTTGACAAAAAGCGGTGACCAGATAAAGCCAGAATATGTACATCAAAACCTGGAACTTGGGAAGCTCATTATAACAGCAAATGGTTGTTTTCAATTGTTCAACTCCTCACTGCTGGAAATTTTGGAAGGGAAGCAGAAAATGAATGATGTACTGTTTTATAAACATAAGTGCTAGAAAGAGATAAAGGAGATTTTTGAGGAAGGCAGGAAACTTTTAAAAGAATTTTAGCTTGTCTGCATGGGTGTGAGCTTTCAAGTGTGCATCTCTAACCTGCAATAAGCAACTGGAACTGGATTATTGAATAAATATGCAAGATATATCATGACATCTGAGTAAAAATATAGATTCACAGTCACTGTGAGAGCACTGAATAATAATATGCTTTCCTATAGCTACCTCATCTCCAATCTAAAAAACTCCTCAGAAGATAGGACTGACTTCAACTATTAAAGTACATCCAATTCTATTTGGATTGCAATTGGATTTTATAGCACTTGCATCAACTTATACAAAGCTTGAATTTGTCTTTTAGGAAACAATACTGCAAAGATATCTGCCTCCAAGTAAATTTGTCACAACCATTTGGCATTGAATGAATAGTATAATTTCTGAAGGCCTCTGTGCCTTGTAGCAACCACTGAAGCACTCCAGCTGAGACCCCCAAGTCACTGAAGGCAATAGAATAGTAAAAAATTTTGATAGTCAATTGTTATAGTAGTTGCCCAAGTTGTAATTCAGAAGCCAAATCTTAGACTGCCTTGTGCACATACATGTGCATGTATATGTATCAACTTTGTTTAATTTTTTTTCCTTTTCACAGAATGACTGAGTTGAATAGGGACTCCTTTAGGTAATTTGGTCCAATTCCCCTGTTTAACCTAGAGCCAGCTGCCCAGAACAGGTTCAAGTGATGTTATAGTGGGCCTGAGGCCTGATCACAAAGAACAATTGAAACAAAGAACAGTCTGTACAGACAGACAAGGCAGCTTCACCAGCATGTTACTGTTCTGCAGACAAGAACCAAGTAAGAAATGCTTCATAAATAAAACTAATACAAGCAATGGCTATTATTTCCCATTTTACTCAACTGTATAGAACTCTTTCTGTGAACAGCTGTGCCATTTTATAATGCTCTGTTCACATCTTTAAAGCTGTAAGCAACAAAAATCACTTTTTGAAAGATTAGAGGCATGTGTTACTCTGACTGTAAAGGCTAGTCTTGAAAGATACTGCTGAGTGACTCATAAGTCATGTTATGTAGGACATGAGAAGAAGATATTAAAAGTGAAGGCCTCTTAGTTCAATTAAGTATAGCCATTTCTCATGTATTATATAGGATTTGTCAGGCTGGAGCACAGAATTGGTCCAGTGGCCACGTATAAAATACTATGTAACACATGAGAAATAAATTCTTGTGAGTAGCCAGATCTGTCAAAGCTGTTACAGTGTGTTATATTGAAGACAGGTAATGGCTTAAGAGTGGCAGAGAGGGATGCCTGAAAAGGTAATAAAAAACACTGTAGGCCTCTAGCATACAGCCATATCTCTTCTATTAGCAGCTACCCTCTCCTGAAATTGAAGGCAAGAAGTATGAGTGGAGATATCCCAGCAGTGGTGCCAGTCAGACATCTCTTCCAAAACAGGTGACAAATGTTGAAACTGGAACCACAGGCTACTTTTCACAGTTTGCAGCCAAGCAAATTCCCTAAAGTTGTGACCTAATTAACCACATCTTTTCCTCTTTGCTTTCTCTCCTATACAACTGGGAGTTGGGGATGGAAAGGTCATATTTGATCACTTCCCTTTGCGGCACCCTTGCCACCCATACATCCTCCTGGCTGCCAACAGTGCAGCACAGAGCCAAGAAGGGAGAAGCAAGGTCAGACACAATGCCTGGCACAAGACATTGGGCTTCCCAAGACAGAAGGAAGGCAGATTTACCTTTCCCAGTTTATTCTTCAACCATCTGTCATACCTTCAAAAGGCAACTGTACCTCATATGCAGACACGTGCTTTGGTCCACATCTCTGTACTGTGATATACCAGTAATTTGCTCATCCCAGTGTTTAATTCTGCTCTGCGTCTATAGCTTAACAGTATGCCTCCTCATCAATATGGGATGTGACTGTCTTTGGGGACACACAGTTTATTGGGTTTGTTTCCTCTGGCCTGATAGCTGAGGATTATTTAATTAAATTTCAATTGCTTTGACCCTACTCAGGTAGCCATGATTCTCCTGTTCACCATCAGCTTCTCACTTTTGCTGTTTTGATGACTTCAAACAATACAGGCCACAGTACCTACAAATAAAATAAAATCCTTGACCCTGCATGTGTTTCCTGTTCTGTATTTGTTTTATACTACAAAAGTCTGAGTGATAAGCTATATTCAGTTAGACATGGACGATCTGCTTATACATATACTAATGTGCATTTGCCTAACTTGCTTACAAGCAACAAATCAAGCACACAGGATTAAATACTACAAATGATTTTAGCAGATAGAAGTATTCAGGGCATTCTTCCTTCTGTCTCCTCTCCTTTTCCTCTTAAAAGCCCTTTATTAGTTACAATCTGTGATTCACGTTTACACAGAAGGTATGAACGACCTCACCTAAAAGTACCAGTAATTTGAAAGTCTTTGGAAAAAGGTACAAGAAATATCTACTGCTCAGACTTCTGACCATCAGCATAGGCATGTGCCATCCAGATGGTCTTCATTAGTATGCTTGACTGACTGAAATCCCACCTCTTCAAGATGCATACTTGGTTTTGTGCTCCTCAATTTGTTGCACTGAATAATATCTAGCAGAAAAAGCAGTTTAAATCTACTTCTACTGGAAATATTATCCATGTATTCCATATGGCATCTTTTTTATAAACCATGCAGACTCCACTTTAGTCTGTTTGCATAATCATTTAATCATATTTAACTAATTTATATGATATCAGGACAGCAAGCATAGTCAGCATGTACCTTTCGAGGGCCTGTGTTCTTCAGCTCAAAGACATCCATGGTGTAGTTGACTCTGCGACCATAATGGTCAAACTGAACATTTCCTGTCAATCCTTGTATTCGAACCTACAAAAGGAAGAAAAAGCATCATGAAGACCCAGCTTTATATTGTTCATTTCAAATGCCACAGAGTAGTTCAAGTTATCTTGGCTATGTCCTTAGATTACCATTACCACACTACTCTAGAATAGAAAGGCATTATAAAGCAAAGCAAGTTGGTTATTTTTCCTTTGTCGTATCCAGCTATGCTCAATATAGGTTTAGATATGCCAGTATTGAAGGGACAACAAAGACACATAATAGACTTTATTTTCTTTCATGCTGTGCAGCTCAACACTTTCCAACTGCAGGTTTTAAAGAGATGTGGTTTTTTTTCCATTCCCATCACTGCTGCAGAATATTTTAGATCACATGAAATAAACCTACGGAATGTTCAGCCTGAGCTTACATACCTTTATAACTTACACTCTAGTGGACTAAATTTATAAACTGAGTATACATTGCTCATCAAGGTAAATTTGATGACAACTTTGACTCCAGAAAAGATGCTTACTGTCACAGAAGACAGGGGACATGCGCAAAGCCTGAAAAAAGTGTTTTCAAAGCCTCAGAGTGAAGGACAGATGTAAAGCCATAAGGCTGTCTGTGGTGTTTTTTCACCACCTGTCTCTCAGCTGAAACCGGAACTATTTGTTTTTGATTTTCAGTGCTTTACTGCCTCATCAGGGCATACACAGACTGTGGTATTCATCCCAAAGAAGCCAGCTATATTGCTGCTGGCTTTGATTGTATCAGGATCCATCCATGAAAACCTCTTGATTTGGAGGTTTGTGCTGTCTTCTCTAACACAGAAGGCTGACTTCATGCCTCTCACAATTGTTACAGATCTGTGCATCTGCATGGAATATGTGGAGCATACAAAATGCTTTTTTTCTAATGCTAAGAGTCAGAATGTGGATTTAAACCACTTATTCCTTCCCTCTGTCCTTTTCTGTCTCTGACAGCTGAAACCTTGACTTCCAGGCACAGAGCTGCCAACTCTGTCAGCAGCCACTTTTCCTCAGCAGTTTCTCCTGAGTGCAGCAAGTCTGCTCATTTGCAATATTTTTAATTCTACTGCAGGATTTTTATTTTCTTACCCTCCCATTCAAAGGAAAGGCTAAATCATGTTGACAGAGATCTGGAAATTTCCGGGCATCCATATTCATCAGGAATTCAAAATCCTGACATCGGAGAACAACAGCTCTGGGTTATTTCTTTTTGAAGAAAAATGTACTATCTAGGTGGTTTCCCTGGGAGAAATCTACTTTTATTCAAGATGACATAAACATATTTGAAAGGTTATATTATGTAGCTATGCTTTTTTTTCCCTTAAATGACAGTATTTGTATACCCAGGTTATCTCACTAGTTCAGTGGAGGAAGTCTCAGCTATCTTAACAAAACTAAGAGTAGATTCAAATAGTAGCAGCTTCCCTTTGCCTTCATTCCAAGTTATAAACCAGAACAACCAAAACTGCTACAGCTATTTCCAAATGGCAACTGAAAAAGAAATCACTCCTCTCCCATTACGACTATTGTGTATAACAGCTTCCAAAACACATAGTTCCAAATCAACTAGAATCCTATATTCACAAGGATCACTAGGCCTGTATTTACCTGTTTTAATGTCCTCTCCATATCAATGCCTTGACCCCATGGAGCCGCAGGGTTAGCAAGACAATCACCAGCATTTCCTCTCCTCGAAATATCAATTTTCTGCCTTCTAAGGTTACGGAAAGTTTCAGCCATCACAAGTACTCCATCATAGGTTAATGCAGATGTATACTAAAGAGATGGACAAACACAGTACTTTAAAGTTGTCATGTCTTTACAAAAATCAGATGTCTCAGATATTTCTAGTTTGATTCATTATGCAGCTGTATCTATACCTTTACTTAGAAAAAACTCTGCTCAAAATCCAAAGCAATTTTGTCTAAGGAATAAATGTAGGACTGAAGAGTACACTTCAGTAGTTCTAGCTTTAAAAGTGTGTTTCTTAAAAGCAGAGAAATCTGCCTCTGAAGTATTATTGAAAGAAATAAATTAAACTGGCAATATTCAATTCAATTTGACTCTTCAATATTTTTCCTAGTTGTCTTATATATTAGGCAACTTCACATACCTAACTTACTCAAAAGAAAAGAAAGAAATAGCAGCTTGTTGAGAAAATGCAACTGAAAAAATGCTGACACCTCAGCTACTGGAATTACTAAGAATAATCCAGGAGACGTTCTTCCTTTTGGAAGACCTATGCTGGCTTTCTGAAGGACACAGAGCACTGAATGGTGTGAGTTTCTACACTAATTGCAGTAATTGGTTTAGGTGGAGAACATGCCAAACAAAACATCTAAAGCAAGTCTTCAACATGTTTGCTTGGAGCAACATGAATAATGGGACATATTCTCACTATGGTCCTCTGCTGCACATACTGTACCAGTGCTGCCCAGTACCTTCCAAAATTTAATCACACTTGATTCAAGTCCAAACCATAAATTTCATTAATATTCACTGAATTATGTACTTATATTTTGTATTATCCATGATGATACTTTCTCAAGACTTTCCTACCTACCACTCTCCCTGCCAAGGGTGGGCTGATTGCTTATCTTTGCACAGTGCCCAGCATGAAGTAGCTCAGTTTCAATTAGATCTTTATACCTTAGTGCATATGTAGTAAGAACTATTTTGATGAAGTCATATTTACAACTGTGCTGTTATTTGCCTGCCAAGAAAATTATACATGACAGAAATATTTTGTTAGCCATCTGTGAGGGATAGAGGTACACTGGCACATAATTTCACTGGAAGATTATGCTTGAAAGTGGTTACTACACCAGGTTTTGAGTTAGATAGGATTTCCATAGGAAAATCTAAATGAAAATTTAAGGGCAGTAAACTTACAATTGTAGTTATATCTCACATGCAGAAGAACTCAGATGTCAGAAAAGCTCTGCACACTAAGTGAATTTAGATAATTAGACTAATTTGTGTAAAATTAGTTGAAATTAAGCTGTCAGTTAAGCATTTGACCTTCAATTACTGTCAGTAAAAGGGGTGAAGTTGGAGAATAAGTGACAAAGGACATTAAAGTACATCAGTGAAATGTGTTGCAGTTTGTTTCTATCGTATAATCATAAGGATAGGCATAATTAGTTGCCAGTAATAGTAAGATCATCTGCTCCGCTTTCTCATCTGCCTAAATATTACAGTTCTAATTTATGTAAATCAACATTAATCAGAAATTAGGGTACTTGATGGACATCATTGGTCATGCTTTGGATCAGCCAATACCTTTGGAGGGGTCTCGGATCCTGGATATTCTCTCTGGTCCAGCTTCTTCCAGCGCTGCATCAGTTTAGCTACCATTGGGGTACTGAAATCTACTAGTTGAAATCCAGTCACGTTGGCTCCTCCATGCATAAATCTCTCCAGAGATATATCTTTGAATCCCTAGAAAATCAAATTGAGATTTTCTTTGTCCTTGTATATCACTACGGCCCCAACCATAGACATTAGAAGGCAGAGACAGCGCATGGGGATCTCCCTGCTAGTGGAAGGAAAACGTAGCATGAGAATTGCATCATTGTGAAACATGATGGTGATAACTCTGAGATCTCCTATATATTGAAGCCTAGGGTGACCCCTGGAACTGAAAATAAAAAATAAAGTGCATGTACTTCCTGATTTACTACTTCCTCAGGTTAAGCTTTTCGGTATATATTAGAAGTCTTTGGTAGAATTTGCCTTTAGAGACATAAATGAACTTCAAAATAAAGCGTAATGTAAACTGCTAGAGCAAGCTAAGAAGCAATCATGCTGCTGCTTTTTTGCCTGCTATGTTTAATGCTAGTTCAGAGGTATCTCAATTTTATTTTCCTAAATTCCTCTGACTGGCATTATCAGTGTGAACAGAAGTGTATTATTACACTTAACTTCAAAAACTTCCCCAATATCCTGGGGAAAAATGTTGTTAAGCATAGATATTTGATTAATGTCCTAAAGCATACTGATAGAAATTATAAATGGTAACACATTCAGGAAGTCATATTACCCACATTATTGAGCAGCCAGTAGAGAGCAATGTGTGCTCTTGCTGAAGCAGATGAGTAGATGTGCCAGTCTCCAATATACATCCTACTATCAGTTAACATTAATATCTGATTCCTTGTTTACAGCAACAAGGGATTGCATGGAAAGAAGTTACTTGGGAACCATACATTTGTAATGCTGAAAATCTTATTTGTAAAATATAAGAGAATAGACATGTCTAATTTAAAATGCCTGAGGTCTTAAAAATAATCTGAAGTGATCTTAAGTTTAGATACAAGCACAGTAAAGCACAATAGATTATTTCTTGTCAACTAAAATTCCTTGAGGGAGAGTAAAAAGACAAAAAAAAAATCATACATTAGACTCTGCCTTACATGCATTGTGTTTGGCTAGACAGGCATTTAAGCTTTTAAAATATTATTATTTTAATAATAAAATGTTGCATTCTTTGTCCTCTTATGAGCATTATCTGTATGAATGTGAAGTTCAGACTTAGAGCGAAAATACTGAACTAGTAATTTGACTGAAATAGCTGGTCTTACAGCAAAATGTTCTTGGAAAATGTAGAATACTTACCTCAAGAACTACTATGTTAGTGGTATTAAAATGATGAGTCAAAAATCATAGTGTAGTTCTATTAATTCTAATTCAGTCATAAAAAACACTTAGCAGCATACTATACTTCAGTGACTTTGAGAAAATTTAAGGAGCCCTTCTTGTCTAGATGGCTGTAACAACAAAGGCAATTTCTTTTATGCACCATAAAGAATGTGCTATGCAGAGTCCCATATTAGTGACAAATAACAAATGTTGTGTTAAGTGCTGTAACTTCATTGTAAAACAGAGCGTTCCACTTACCAAGTAGGGGTATAATTCTAGAAAAGTATCTTACCAGGTTGGCAACAATATAATGGTATCCTTTAACATGTTTTCCTACGCTCACAATCTGTGGGAGAGAAATAAGAAAAAGAAAAAAAGAAACCCCAGTGTTATATTGCTTTCTTTAGAAAGGTGTTTGCATAGCCAGAAAGGGATAATCATACTTCTCCAGTAGCTATAACTTTCCAGGTGCTTAATCACAGGAAAAATTTAAAACAGAAGTGAGCTATGAACTGTTAATAGGAGTATCTTCTGTATCACCAAAAATGTTACTCTAGCATATTTCATCAAACAGAGCAATTATCCATGGGATACAAATTCAGAAGATCATACATTAACTAGAAACCCTACCTGATGCCATACTTTTTGATTTTAAATAAATGTGGAATTTCTTAATCAATCTGGGTTTTCCTCTCTTGGGATCAAAGCTGTTTGCCCTTGAGTTGGTCAAGTACTGAAAGTGTTATTCAGGTCTTAGTAATATGCTAAAGACTTTGGGAGCAGGCACGAATGAGAACAGAGGAAGAAGGGACAGTGAGGCTGCCATTCAGTGTTTAACCAAAACACATCATCAGGTGATGGAAAAAGGTAACAACCACTATAGTCTTGATATGACAAGCTCAGTGACAAGGTTTAGACAAAAGCAAAATATAGACTAAAAAAATTACCAAAGATACTGTCCCCCTTTCCCTCCCCAAGCCATACTAAAACAGTCCCTAAAGACACTGTCCCACTTTCCCTCCCAAGCCCTGACCAGATTGTCACCCTTCATATAAATGAATTGCTTATTTTGGACTTAATCAAACTTCCATTAATATCAGTGAAGAAATACTAATGCAGCCATTTTCCCAGAGGGCAGCAGAAAACAAGAGGGAGAAATCACACTTTTCCCTATCAGCAACTCAACTCATATGAGGAAAGTGTTGTTAAGACATCTTTTCCTACTTAATAAAAATCTTCAATAGGAATGTGACCTCTGACATCAACAATGCTTCTACATCTGCACCCCTCCATTATAGAGAATTGATATAGATTAAAACTTCATATTTTGAAATAAGTACAGTATCAGAGTTTAAACATTAGTGGACTGACACGATTTAATATATATGTGACATGATAGCAGTACCAGACCCTCTGTTTCAGCAAATAACTACAGCTCCCTTTGACCTCCTGGAAGATGGTGTAGCTTTGGCAATTAACACCCTTTGTGATCTGTTGCCTGTTTTGGCTTTGTAATGTGTATTATGACAATCACCGTAATGTATCAGTCAAATAAAACAAGCACATGGTCAACCCGTAGCCGTTGAGGTATGTCACATAGAGGTCACAGTCAAAAGGAGTAAACACTGCAAAGAATTAACCAGACTTACAGGCTGGATGAGGCTCTGTCCAGTCTGATTTAGGGTGGGGTGTCCCTGCCCATGGCAGGGGAGTTGGAACTAGATGATCCTTGTGGTCCCTTCCAACCCTGACTGATTCTGTGATTCTATGACTTGCTCCTGTCCTTGTTTTTAGCAAATTCAGTGTATTGTCTCTTAGACTGAGGGATAAAGGTATAGATTTTTGTCATCCAGTTGTCTAAACTTCCTTTATACCCAATGGAAAGAGCAGGCACTTTGAGGGAATGATTAATCTTATCCTAAAATACATCTCAATTTAATTAGACAGCTTGTGCTCTTAAAGTGTATGGTTTTTTTGCACTGACTGGAAAAAGAGCTGATGATTATTAGCTCTGATGTCGATACCTACATTTTATATTCCAAACGTTAACTGAGACAAATTCCACCCTAAGAATGCTGATCATGCAGAGAAACGGTGTTATATGGATTGCATTTCCAACCAAGACTGGATACAATTCTGATGCTGAATTTGAAAATGTTTATGGTTACTGATCACAAATAGTTTGCAAACCAGCAATTGCTTATGATTGAGGAAAAAAGTGCTTGTTTAGTAAAACAACATTCTGTAAGTGTCTCATACTTTTGAATATTTAACACCAGTACACTGTTTCTGTGCTGGTTTGAGGCTAATTGGAATATTCTAATGAGAGAAATTAAATCATTAGTTGTAAAAAGAAAATAATGATGAAGTCTATATCATTCATTGGTTTGCTGAAAGGGATAAAAAGCCAAAGGATAAACAATTTGTCTCTCTTTGCTCTGGGATGTTTTTTCTCTACTCTTATTTAATCCACTGCAGTATCTTCCACTAACCTTGGCTAACCAGATAACAAGCTTTGCTGATTGTTTTGGTTTCTGTTTGGGAAGTTAAAAAAAGATAAAGGGCTTGAGCCCCTTCTGGGCAGTTTATTTGTCCAGAAGGGAATTTGGATTTCTGTATTATTTCTAATTTGTATATAATTGTAAATACTTGTAAATACATTGTGTATATATGCTTGTAAATTTAGCTTTGCTGTAAATACAGCTTTATCTTACTTCCAAGCCATCTGAGCTGGTCTGGTAAATTTCAATCGTGGAGGGGAACTTCCTAACCCACCACAGGCACCTATGGTGACTGCTCAGGGAGCAGGAGGTCTGACACAGCTCACACTGGCCATTTGCAAAACCTGACACAGGGCTAGGCATCAAAGATGGTCTTTGCCAGTAAATAAGCAATGATACACTACGAGACTGATGACTTGGTAGGTCAGAATCACATTAGGTCAATGAGGACTCCCTGTACATGTAACCTTTTTTCATTGCTTCTGGATGCTTTGAATCGTAATTGTTCTAGTGCTGGCAACCTGAATGAGACAGCTTCCTTCCCTTGCAGAATCAAGGGAATATCACCAAATCCAAACATTATCTAATTCTATCAGGGCCATATCCTTGAACACCATACCTAGATAGCTTTTACATACATCCAGGAATGGCGATTCAACCACTTCTCTGGGCAGGCCATTCCAGTCTTTGATAACTCTTTCAGTACAGAAGTTTTTCTTAATGTCTAACCTAAACCTCCCCTGGCTTAACTTGATGCCAATTCCTCTTGTCCTATCAGTTGTGACTTAAAAGAGGAGACCAATCCCCACCTTTCTACAACTTCCTTTCACATAGTTGTAGAGAGCAATAAGGTCTCTACTCAGCCTCCTTTTCTGGAGACTCAGATGCTGCTCAGACACTCCTAATGAGACTTATTTTCAAGACCCTCCACCAGCTTTGTTGCCCTTCTCTAGACACGCTCCAGCAACTCAATGTCTCTCTTATACTGTGGCACTCAAAACTGACTGTGTCGAGTACAGTGGAAGAATCTTCTCTTTAGTCCTGGTTGCCACACTATTGATGCAGGCTGGGGTGCTGTTTGCCCTCTTGACCACCTGACCACACTGCTGGTTCATCTTCAGCTGATCAACACCCCCCAGTCCTGTCGTTGAGGAAGCTTTCCAGCCACTCTGCCCCAAGCCTGTAGCATTGCATGGGGCTGTTGTGGCACAAGTGCAGGATTGGCCTTGTTGAAGCCCATATGACTGGACTCAGCTCATTAATCCAGTCTGTCCAGGTCCCTCTGAACAGTCTTATTACCCTCCAATAGATCAACACTCCCACTTAACTTGGCATCATGTAATAGTTTACAGAGAGTTCTCTCAATCTCCTCATCAAGAGGAGATATTAAAGAGGAGTGGCCCCAGCACTGAGTCCTGAGGAACACCACTTGTGACCAGCTGCCAACTGGATTTAACTCCATCCACTCTGAGATTGGCCTTCCAGCCACGGTTTGATCCAGCAGAGTATGTGCCTGTCCAGGCCTACTTAGTTCATGAGGATGGTGTGGGAAGAAGTATCAAAGTTCTCCACTTAACACTTTCAAAACTTTTTTTTTTTTCCTTAAATGCTACACATTGATATTGTACCTCGCTTTTGTTACAGGGAGAGTTTAAGGTGACTTCAGTTTCAGCAAGGATATTTTTGAGAGGAAAGTGTTGGGAAAGGTGAACTGATTTGTGACTTCTTTGGGAAAGGATGAGAGTAGAGGAAAGCAGGATGCTGCACTGACTTGTTTATATTTATTTGCATGTTTTAATTCAATAATTAAGGTGGCAAGCACCTAGAACTGGAGCTCTGTTATAATATTACTTGTAAAATTAAAGAAATCATTAAATAATCAACACAGTTCTGAAGAAGAATTAATAAGAAAAGACAATCTGCTTCCCAAATTACCATTAACAGGAAAGATAACAAGAGGCATTCCATGTATTACCGAGTAGTCATATTATTAGCGAATACTTCCTTTTGGTAAATGCATCAGGACAGAATCAGAGGAAGCAAAATATTAAAGCTTGTAGGCAACCCATGTTGCTTCAGAATCTATTGTAATTCTCCACACCCACCCCCCCCCAAAAAAAACCCCAAACAAAACAAAACACCAAAAACCAACAACAAAATAAACCCCACCATTGTGCTTGTGAGTGTCTGTAGAAGGTGAACTTGGGGAAAAAAAAAGGAAAAGCCTTAGACTATATACACATTACTAAATGCATTTATGTTTAATAAATTAAAAAAGAATGGTACTTTGGGATCATTTTTAATTCCTATTCTACCTTACTACATTTAAGAAAATGCCTTGTTCTGGTTTCAGTGATAATAAAAAACAACTAGGATTATGCCATTGACTTTAAAGTGTGATAAAAGCAGAGCCAGTGAGATCTGAATGCATTGTAGGCTTTAGACACAATTCTGAACTTCCTGACTTTATCACACAATACCGTTCTTTCCATTTAGGCTTCCTAGGAAATCCAGAAACTATTCTACTATTAAAAAGAAGTGTCTTCTTGGACTTTTTTTCCCCCAAGGAGTGGCAAGTTCACTGACTTTGATAAAAACATTTCTAGACTTACATTCACATTCAGAGAATCAGACCCCAAGTCAACCTCTGTTCTCTACTACTATGAAATGGATATTGTATGTAACTCCTTTTAAAAGAGTGTTTGACTTCTGTAGCATGAAATGATCCTCATTATGATTTCCAGAAGATGGAGGTCAGTACAGCTGGAGTGAAAAAGACTTATTTTCAGTCAAATTTCTTCAAAGGATGATAGCTGCGCGTTAGCAATGTGACTTTAACAAAGGTTTTCCTCTTTGCTATTGTGTCACAATCCACTGCCATAAGAAAAAGAACACCTGCAATAAAATGAAGTCTGTCCAACACAATATAAAAAATGTGGCAAACTGTTAGTGATGGAAGATTGAGACCTGACCTAAAATATTGTGGCAGAAATGGTGATGACATAAACCACAACTGAAATGGGATTTTATACAATATCTGAAGCAAGAGTAAATCTTTTACAAAGCCATAAAAAAGCAATTGAGAAACAGGTTTAATTTTAACAGCTAGTGCTCATGAAAGGGCATTGTTGTTGAGGAAAAGGTGGACTGTTAACAGCCTACAGCCACCTGAGAAGTAGTCAAAGAATGCAACAAAGCAGAAGTGGCTCCTTACAAATGTGCATTCTTTTTTTCTGTTGTGAAGGCAAGCACTAATCTGGCACTGCAGTGCAGACACCTGCTCCATGCATGGCAGAGCAGAGGTTAAGGTGCTTCCCATACAGCCCTGGTGTCCACAACCAGCTGGCAGGAAAAAGCCCTGTGTTGTGCAAGCAGCTGCCAGGGAAGAAAATTTGGAGAGGTGGTTTAAAGGCTATTAACTAGTGCTGTGAGCATGGCTGGTTGCTGCTTCTGAAGTTGTTTGCATTCAAAACCTACTCCTGTGAAAGGCTCACTTGGAGATAAATGGAATATACAGACTTGTAGGGAAAAGGAAGCAAAGAACAAGAGGAAGGATATAAGAAGGTCACTTTACAAATCCTCCAAATCATTTGTATTCATCCTTTGTCTTCCATCACCTATTTATTCTTTCAGTAACTGAAATAACCTATTTCTCAGGTCCAAACCTCATCAGTTGTGTGGTGCAGTGACACAATGTGGGTTTTATTACTGTGCAGTACTATTATTGTGTGCAAAATCCCAGCTGCTTCACAGAAAATGAGCGTATGCAAAGAGCTCTTCCTGGCTTTGCTGGGTGAGGAAGATGCCGGTGGCAGTGCCCACAGCTGGCTCCCTCAAGAGAAAGAGCTGTAAGTTTGCAGTGACATTACAGAGTTGCTTAGAAGCAATTTTATAGACCTCTATGGAAAAAAAAAAACAAAACAAAACCAAAACCAAGAAAGAGAGAAAGCAATGATGAGGAAAAGACACTTTATGAATCTCCCACACCGCTGGGACTCAGATGAGATAGACAGAGTTGCTACTATGTCCCTGAAGTACTGTAAGTCCAACACTGATACTACTGGCCCAGTTCATTGTGTGCTGTGCATATACCAACTTCTTTAGCTAATGATTTGCTCCTGTGGTTCTGTGTGAGCAGAACTAAGCCTGCATTTTATTCATGCAAATAAAAACATACAGAGGAAAACTGCAGACAGTGGGAGACAAGGCAAGTCCGTGTCATTTCTGACTCAAGACAAAGAAATCCTCCTTACAACCTAACTACATGCAAAAGTAATGTGACCTTTCAATAAATACTTATTGGTGTTGTGTTAATGAGCCTTTGTGCCAGTGCACTGTTGTGCTCATGCTAAACAGGAAAGCAAAGCAAACTGTGCATGAATGATTGAGATCATACCTGCTTAATTCATTTGTCTGGTTATGTCTGCCTTCCTGGAAGCATCAGGTTGCAATTGATTACAGTTTTGTGATTTATTTTTTCTTATTACTATTATTTTTAATATTTCTTTTAAAATGGTACCAGGGATTTAAATTTTATTTACATCAATGCCAGTTGCTGGTTTCAGTTAGTAGACAATAAAAATTAAGATGACGGGGAAAAACGTTTTTAAAAGCAGTAAAATCTGTAACTTGATCAGTTTAGAGAAATCCAGCAAACACAGCTTTTTCAGATTTATCACTCCTGTGGCAAAATACTAAGAGCAGCCCCACAGTCAGTGGAATACTTCAACTTCTTTACTTTTCTCCACTTGTATATTTATTTACTTTCATTTTTATAACAATTAATAACCAATCTTAATGCAACAGCCTGCTCCATTTTACCCACCAGAGAGGTTTGCTTTTATCTACTATTTATTAAGAGTTTATTGGCTTACAATTTTTACAACGTAAGATCAGTGATACTAATGCCTTGCTATGTGACATCTCTGCATTCATGCTTTACCTCTAATATCATAAAATACAACATACATTATGATGTATCAATGCATCTGTGTACATTAAAGCAACAAGTATGTGCCAGATGCTGCAGAGCAGTTTTCACCTCTGTGTTTAAAGGCAAATAAAGCCCTGGATGAACAGCTTGATATTGCTGATACAGACCACTGACAGAGCTGAGAAAAGTGGTGCCTGTCTACTGGGAAGCATCCTGTTTAGTTCTTAGAATTGGAGGAGGGCAGGGAGCAGGACAAAAAGACTGGAATCAGCCTGTCTGCTAGACCAGGAGCCAAGCTCATGATTTCTGTCAGCAAAAGCGATCCACTACACAAAACTCTGAAGAAAATGCCACTCACAGCAGACATCTTGGAAGATGTCTAACACACAGACAGCTGAAGCTTGAATTTTGTGTAGTTCAGAAATGAGTGAGGGAGAATGGAGTTGCTACAGTTGGAAAAAGAAAGGAAATCCATCGCTATTCTTGAGGAAAGAATAAACATTTTTTTCTGAATAGAGTTCGGTGTATGCCTGTGTGTTTATGTATCTGTGTATACAAACATAGAAAAAAAATACTGCAAATATTACTACACATGAAAAAGCCTGAGAAAACACAAATTAGGAGTAGCAATATGATGTTTCAGAATGAAGTAAACATAAAAGTTGTAGGCAAATAAAATCACAGCTGGCTTGCATTTTTCAATTTGCTTTGCTGAGCTGTGCAAGAAGGTCATTATGGAGACACAGTTAAGCTTCAGTTCTTAAAAATCTGCCCAGGTATACTATGCTAAATTAGGAAAACATAGCACAGAATCAGGAACTGAAATACAGGAGAAGCATGTTGCCTAGCTTAGTGAAAGATATTTCAGATGTGGTCACTGAAAGTAGCACAGAGGTGATCTGATCGCCCTGGTATTCCTTCTAGCTCTTTCTGATGGGAGCCCATTATGGGTTTGCAGTACAAGATGAGTTCTCAAGAGCTGCCTATAGGTGTGCCAACAGATTAATGAGAAACAAATGAGGTATCTGTGTAGATCTGTGCCTTATTTTGTGGCTTGACTCAACCTCACTCAACAAAAACAGCAAGATAGTCTGGTTGCACACTGGATAGAAACAAGCTCTGCAGGAAAGCTCCTGGAGTTCTGATAGACAAGTTTATCATAAGCCAGTCATGCATGCTCATGGCAAATGGGGTTCTGATAGGCACGTTTACCATGAGCCAGTTATGCATGCTTATGGCAAGCAAAACCAAGACCCTCTTGGGATGTATTACCAGCAGGTCAAGAAGATGATCTTTCCTCTCTGCTCAGCTCTTTTGAGACCTATCTGGAGTGCTGTGCCCAGTAGTGGGCTGCCCAGTACAAGAGAGCAGGTTCAGAAAAGGGCCATAAAGGTGACTGAGAGGTGAAGAGAAGCTGAGAGAGCTGGGACTGTTCAGGCTGGAGAAGAAAAAACCGAGGCAGATTTTAGTAATATGTATAAATATCCAATAAGGTGGTGTAGGGGACAGATTAATTGACTCTCTTGAGAGGTGCATAGCAATAGGACAAAAGGCAAAGGACACAGATTGTAATAAAAATAATTCAAATTAGATAATGCGAATTTTTGTGTGTTTTTTTATTTCTGGGTGAGGTTTTTTTGGTTTCGTTTTTGTTGGTTTTTAGTAACATGAAGTACTAAAGTACTAAAAAAAGGCATAAAGGGGTTTAAAAGGGTTGTTGGATCTCCATCCTTGGAAGTGTTCAAAACTTGACTGGATGAGTAACCTGATCTAAGACTAAAGCAGTGGGAATGCCTAGATAACCTTCACAGGTAATTTCCAACAATAATTACTCTATTTCACAGTATAATTTTCAAAACCAGGTTCAAAATCTTCCTAAAACCAAATTCCACACCTTGAAGACGCCAGTCTTTCTTTCTTGTACCTTATTTTCTCTGCAGTATTTAATACGTGCTGACAATGAGAATTCTGACCAAAAAAAAAAGAAATGGGGACCCGTAACTGTCAACTTCCAACTACTGCATTTCATGCTTTTCAAGCTTTCTTATATAATTTTAAATGTCCTTTTGATATAGATTAATATAAAAAAGAGTTGTTTTTTTTTTTAAAAAAAAAGGGCTAACATATTTACAATTAGCAAAACTATTCATCACGATCTCAAGATTTGTATACCACATTTTTCAGCTTAATTGTGAAATCTCTGTGGAGCATTGACTTCATTATATATTGGAACTAATTTCTGAGCACTGAACAAGCTTATAAGTAATAGCTGTGACATCAGCTGTCTGAGTAAATGACAGTCTGCTTCTCTGGTAGTAAGTGTTACTAGTGTCTGAAGAAGTAAAAAGAACAAACATGATGGCTGTACAAATAACATATGTTTTCTCTGAAATCCTCAGAGTTCTTCAAATCTGACCACAATTTCATCACATTATTACACTTCACTGTTGCTTGCAAGTTAGTAAATGTAGAAACAAGAAAAGAAATGGAAATCTATGGTGTATATTTACTCACATACAGAATCATAGAATGGTAAGGACTGAAAGGGACTTTTGAAGACCATCAGGTCAAAACCCCCAAGCCAAAGCAGGATCACCTAGGGCAGGCCACACAGGAATGCAACCAAATGGGTCTTGAAAGCTTGTAAGAGGAGACTCCACAACCTCTATCGGCAGGCTGTTCCAGAGCTCCATCACCCACCATAAAGAATTCTTTGCCCAGGTTGAGGTGGATTTTCCTGTGTTCTAGCTTGTATTCACTGCCCCCTGTTCTATCACAGGACACCACTGAAAAGAGACGAGCACCTTCTTCGCACCCACCCTTCAGATATTTATAACCATTAATGAAATCCCTTTTGAGCCTTCTCTTTTCCTGATGTCTTGGGTTTAGGGAGTGAAGATAAATGCCTCCCAAGAACAGTAAAGGAAATGCTCTGAATTGGAAAGAATCAGGAGTTTAAATATAAATACTATTCACAACTATATAAACCAGTACAGAAACATAGAAAATGCACAAATCCATAGTCAGCCCTGGCCCAGTTCTCCAGTCTGGGTCTAACACAGAACCTTATTAAGCCAAAGCTTTCCTCAACCTCCCACCAAAGCCCTGGCCAAAAACCCAGGCTTCACATGCCACCCCCCCCCCCACCCCCCCCCCCCTCCCCCCCCCCCCCCCCCCCCCTCCT
>VWZI01016938.1:53302-79367 GCA_013396835.1 Psilopogon haemacephalus | reverse complement strand
TATATATATATATGAGCAGTTGCAGAATCCCTCATTATATCCAGTTGAAAGAGATCTCAAAGATCACTCTGAAAGATATCTCAAAGATCACCCAGTCCAATCCTTGACCCAGCACTGAAAGGTCAGCACTAAACCATATCCTTAAGCACCAGGTCCACACACTGCTTAAACACCTCCAGGGATGATGACTCCATTACTGCTCTGGGCAGACAATTCCAATGTTTGATAACCCACTCTGTGAAGAAATATTCTTTAATATCCAGCCTGAACCTCCCCTGGTGCAGCCTGAAACCATTTCCTCTAGTCCTGTTGCTTGCTACCAAGGAGAAGATCCTGGCCTTCTCCTTGCTCCAACCTCCCTTCAGGTAGCCATAGAGAGTGATGAGGTCTTCCCTACTAAGAAAAGAAAAAAACCTACATGCCTAAAAAACCCAACTTCTCTCACTTCATTACCATAGATTTAAGGGCAAAGGCTTTATACTTTGGTGTGAATAAATACTAGCACAAATAGAGAAATGCTTATATCCTAGGTAAAATTCATTCCGCTCAAAATTGGATGGTAGCCAGATGATCACCTCCTAAAACTACTTGTATGGCTGACTAAGGTACAGGTATGTAGTTATTGGAAATAGGACTCAATTAACTTTCAGGCTTACCCTGTAGATGTGCTAGCCAAATTCACCACGTCTAATTCAGTCTGTTGAAGCAAGGCACTTCATTTTTCTGACTTACCATGCTTGCATTAAGTACCTATTTTATGCATGCAAAACTCAGACCTGAATGAGGTCAGAGGAGCGCAAAACCTAATCACATTGAAATCAATATCCAATTTAGTCCTGCATGATCCAAACAAAAAAAACAGGCTATGTTCCTAAAAAAATGAACTGACTATCCTGGTGCCAATCTGGAAGGAAAATGAGTAGGAAACCAAATGTACATGTGAGATCAGTCTGATCCAGACATGTACTGGATTCTTAATCTCACTTTGAAACTGAGTGGACACTCAGTCAATGCACCTACACAGGATGGTGGATGTACTTCAAGATTTACAATACCGTAGCATACTTTTTCTAAGTCACATTTGCATGCCATACAAAAGAAATCTGCTACATACACACACACGGAGCTGAGAGATTATTTTTCTGAATGTATTTTAAAAGACCTTCAAATTGAGTGTTTTGTTTCACTACAACATAGGCTGAATTAGGGGAGGCTTTCATTGTAAGTTGCAGAAAGCATGTATTAAAATATAATGGCATTCAGAAAAAAAAAAAAGCAGCAAATAAAACAAAACAAACAGCAACAACAACAAAAAAAGCCAAATTAATATATTCAGCAATATGGCATCATCTATTGTTCTCTTGGCAACAGTCATAGCAAAAATCCTTGTTATATCAGCCATACTATCAATTCTCAGTTTCCCTCTTTATCTTCTGCAAATGAAAGCAAAAGTGACATATAGATTTCTGTGAGTAGCATTCTATCCATTTCTGGCATCACAAATGAATTTTCATATTTCTGTGACTTGAGCAGCAGATGCATCATGAACGTTTTTACAACAAAATCTTAATTCTCTAATACGCTAGCAGAGAAGCAGCATGGCAGTGGGGGGATCTACCACCAGCAGATGGCATTCATTCCCTGCAGTTCCTGCAGCAGCAGGTACAGAACCGTGTGCTTGCACCACATCAGCATAATATGTGGAATCATGCGAGAAGCCAGTTCTTTTCCCGTCACTTGATAAAATGCTCTTTTCAAAGCATTATTTTATTTCTCCCATTATCTAAGAAAGAGTTTATACACAAACACTCCATAGAAATGGATCTGTCATATCAGAGTAGCAAGATTTTATATTCACTTTAAACACTGGTACAGGTAGTAGCCAGTGCAAGCCAGTCGGTCTGGACAAGAATTATCCTTATCTGATGGCAGCTTTCCGTGAATAACTGATGAAAGAACATGACCTTCCTTCCCAGTTCAATAGCACCTTCATTCTACTGTTCTTCATGTTCATAAATAGTCTGCTAAGGTAGTAAAACTAGCAGTTTAAATGTGTGTAACAATAATTGTGAAGGATTTTATGGCTGGAAATGCATGGTCTATGCTATTTGGTGAATAAAAAGTAATACTGGAGTCAAATAACCTCGAACAATACTGAGATTTACCCCCATAAAGGCATGGACCAAGGGCATCTTGGCAATTCGGCAACATCACGTTATTCCACCAGCCCCAAGACCTTTATACAAGATTTATCAGGCATGGAGCTACTGGGATTCAGGGACAAGTGTGCAGCTGCCCTGGCTGATCTTCTGAGTGGGAAAGGTTGGGGACTCACTGCGCTGATGAACTGGCTATTAAGACAAGTATTACAAAGGAAAAGAAAATGGAGCAGGCAAGCGGACATAGAAAGACATGCCCATGAACAAAACAGAAAGAGCAAGCAATCTTACTTCCATTGAGAAAATAAACAAAATACACAATGGTGTCTCATCTGCACTTTCAATAATGTGCTTCCAATGACATTAAAAGCAGATATTACCTGTTCTAAGAGATTCTGAAGTCTCTCTATTTCACAGTCTATTACAAATTTCTTTTCTTGCCTTCGGTCCAGGTCTTCTAAAAGCCGCCTGTAGCTGGCGTCGTTAAAATTCTCCACACAGATGGCACTGACTTGCCAGCTATTTTGTCCTGCTTTTTCCATAATAGCTTGAAGTATTGAATAACCTAAAGAAAAAAAAAAAAGATAAAATATACTAGTAATGCAATAATTGAATATTTTGAATAGGAATTGTCCTTAATCAGTATTATGTCTCTTAATATTTTCTTCTGCAGGGAAGAGAATACGAGACTGTGTGGATCCCTACCTATGTTGATAGCCATGATTAGTGCACAGTAAGCAATTAACAAAAATTGCAATTGCTGTGATCAAAATGCTTAGAATGATTCGCAGCCTTATGATTTATAAACAGACTATTACAGTAAAACATTCAGCTTCTAAGATTGGTTTTGTACAGGCTTCTGTATCTAGACACTTTATGAATCAGCATAGAAAAAACCTGAGCCTACTCATTCCTCATTCACCAATAGTATTTGTATACTACCAAAGGAACATGTCAGACATTCAAATGATTTGATTTTTTGATTGGTTTTGTTTGTTGTGTTTGTTGTTATTTGGTTGATTTTTATTTGTTTACATTTTCATCTCTTTGGGGTTTTGTTTTTGTTTGTTTGTTTGGTCTTTGATGTTTGGTTTTGGTTTTTTTGACAGAATTTCACCCAAGAAGTTTATAATGCTTCTTAGTAAGAATTCTTTATATACCAGTATATATATGTGTGAATAGAACCTATACTGATTTATTTCAGAGATTCCATATAGCTCTAATCAATGTATGCAAAGTGATTAGAGATCAATGAATGAAGGGCACTGCAGAAACATTGTCTCTGCTGGCAGGATTATTGCTCTTTATCATTATCAGTATTTGATGCCCCCTTTATCATCTTTGAGCCCATTCACAGAAGGAAAAGGCAGCATTCTCTCCAAAGTCTGCACCTGAACTTTCAGGGCAGGCTCCCTGCCCTTGATCTCAGCACATCAGCTCTTTGCTGCCTTCTCTTTTTCTCATTAGGGATGTGCAGTATAGAGGCAGCAGAGGTGCCTGTGACATACCTTAGGACATCTTGCAAGTCTATTCTTGACTTGAGATCTTGAACTAGGAAGAACAGAATCATAGAATCATAGATTCATAGAATGGTTTGGGTTGGAAGTGACCTCAAAGATCATTCAGTACCAAACTCTTGTCATATGCAGGGACACCTCACACTGAAACAGGTCCTCATCCAACCTGCCCTTGAACATCTCCAGGGAGGGAGCAGCCACAACCTTCCTGGGCAACCTGTTCCAGTGTCTCACCACCTCCACTGTAAAGAACTTCCTCCTAACATCCCATTTAAATCTCCCCTCTTCCAGTTTAAAGCCATTACCCCTTGTCTCACCTTTTATGTGAATGGTGAATTTGTTTAAATCATGAAGTTTGTACACTGTGGATCCACAGTTAACGTTTAGGAAAGACAAAAAGTGTAGATATGTTTGTCAATAGCATACTGATACAAATGTTGCAATCCAGAGGTCTCTGCCTAGAATCACAACATAAAATATTGTGGGTTTTTACTTGCTATCTGGCTGTTTTTTCCACACTGGCTTTCAATGAAACCGTTCATCTCGTAAAATGATCCTTAGTGATATGGCTACACAGTGGTGGCTTCTTTTCTCTCTTCAACAAAAAAAAATCTCCTATCTCAGTGCAGTGATCTCCAGCTGTCATTTTAATGCACTTGAAGATGCCACTGTGTGACAGCTTCCCTGCAAAAAGCACTACAGACACTCCCACAGATTGCAAGAGGAATCTCTGTAAACTACATTTCAGAAAGCGAGTGTGCTGCTGTTACTTAAGTAGTTATCAGAACACCACCAAACCCACCAAATCGCTAGTCTGCCTCCAGTAAAACTAAGGGAGACAACTGTTTTATCAGAATATGAAGACTTTAGGAGACATGAGAAATTAATTCTCTTGTAAATCTAGGAGTAGCTATTTTTCTGCTCATTCCTATGATATTTGAAATCCTTGAAACACAATCTTAAAATCTGCATCTTCCTATCATTATGATACTATGCACCTGCACTCCATAATGAACATTTATTAGTTTTTTTCCTCCAATTCAAATTACATATTTACAATAAAAATACAAACAATTATAATGAATACATAAAATGCATAACATACTTTATGGTACAAATGAGACATTTATTTTATGAAATAATATTTTATCTTAGGAAATGAATTCAAATACTTGATGTATTGAGTATTAAAACATTTCTGTACTCAGCGTATATTTTTAACCCAATGACTGTAATTTTTTTTTCAAAGAACCATACAGCTTTCCTGTTAATTGCTGCATAATTATTCTTCTTTTCCTGTTGCTATATTCAATCTCCTTTTTGCCCGTAATTATCTCTGCAAATCATGACAAGTTTCTTTCCCAAACACTGCATTTCTTACTTCATTTCCTATTCATTTCCATATATAGACATACATTAAATCTACTCCAGGGTTACAGGGGTTCCTGTTTCATTTACACTCTACTTTGACTTGATCTTTGCTACAAAGGCAGTCAACATTTACTTAATTCAGCTTCCTGACACAAATTAACATTTTCTTTGATTCAGAATGAATGGTGTTTGAAATAGCAATTGACATTCCTTCATTCCTTTCTTATTTTGCTTGGGCAACATTACTAAGATGTGCTTTGACTGAACTGGGAATTTATCCCAGCATAAAGCACGACAAATCTCAGACAAACATGTAACAAAGCTTTTCTTCTACCTTGGATCAAGGTTTGACTTGCCATATTTCATTAGCAACTGCATTCATTTATGCATTTAAAGCCTCTGTAGCTTCTTGTCAGTAGCTGGCACTCAGATCTGAGTATTCATGTTGGCATATCTTTCACATATAGCATAATACAGATACATGCTAGTAGCTGGTATATGGTGTAACGTCTCTGTCAGAAGAGTTCAGAATCCCTGTGCAAGTGATCAGTGGCAGAGACATCCATTTAGTGTGGAGGAACATTTTTTAACATAACAGAGTGATAAGGGTGGAGTTTATGCAGAATCAGTAAAAGCATTCACAGGCTCAGTTGGCATAAACATTAGGTGTCCCGAGGAGAATGCTTATTTGTCCAAAATAATTTGCTACAGCTGACAGGGAAAAAAAAAATTCGTTCCATGTAGTGTTGCAAACATTGTATAAGGCAAAAAAACTGAAGCTAAACTCTGGTAATTCTGAGTGGAGCACCTCTATTTAGATAAAGTTCTTGAAGTATAGGAAGATGTTTTCCCAAGTAAAGACAGCAAACATGAATCTTACAGCTGTCATCTAAAAGGTATTTATTTTCTGATTATCTGCTGTTTATCCCTAGTTATGCTGCAGTAGATGAACGATTAATTAAATTCTGTCCCATATATTAAAGAATACTATTTTGTTGCATAAAACCTGAAAAAAATCAGGTTGGAATCTACACACAACCACTCTCCACCCTAGTAGCTGAAATAATATGAAATAATGAGCAATTTTATTTTTTTTAAGAAGTTCAGTGGCTATTCAGGATTTTGTTTGTCTTCTGCTGTACCAGCAAGGCTTTCCTCTATCCAATTTAGTTTCAGCAGTCAAATTTTACTTTACTTCCATTTAAATGAAAAGTAAAATTTGATATCTGAATCTCTTCAATGTGCTTAGAATAAACTAAAGAGGTAGAGGAGAATTTACCTGACCTTTTAGCTGAAATGCACATAGCTGTCTTTTTTTCTCTTTTAATTTTTGTTTTTATTTCCTTTTCTTATTTTCTTTTTTTTCTCCTTTTTCTTTTATTTTCTTTTTTCCTTTTCTGTTCATTTATTTTCTTCTTACTTGCATGGTTTCATCATGAATGTTTCATTGATCAATTAGAGTGTTATAATTAAATTTCACTAACTTTCAACTTCAACAATCTTTTTATCAGGGGAAACAGTTTCCCTCATCCTCTAAGCACATGCAATCATTCCTGAATGGCCTTGCCAGGACATAGGAATAAAAAAGGCTGCTTGATCCAAACAGTAGAGCCCTCAGCAATAATTCCTTTTCTGAAACTATGGTCTGGAAAGTAGGTTAATATTAACTTACTATGATGAAAAGGATGCAATATTTATATATTATTACCGTATTTCACTCCAGCTAGCAGACTGACAATACTGAATGACATGCATTAACAAGCTAATATACTAGGAAACAGCATATGCAATATATTTGCTACCTCTGACAAACATTTTCTTTTCCAAAGATAAGCTTCATATACTGCATGCAACTGAAATGCAAATTCAGTTTGTTCTCTTTCTGATCCAGTTAACTTTCAAATAGGAATTGATCTCATTCTCAAGATCAACTGTGATACTAACAGGTACAGATATCGAAATGCTGGAGCTATTTTATGAATGCTACTTCCATCTATTGGAATTTGTATTAGCATCAGTAAAAGAAATCAATTTCTTATAAATCCAACACATGCAGAAGTGAAGAATAAATGATGAAATCATCTGGAATGGATAAGCCAATATACTTGACATTTAGGATTGGATTGATGTCACTTAACTCTGGCTGTCTATAAAGTAGATGTCTAAGTTAATCATCCAGGCTTTCAAAAGGAAGACATATATCCCTTAAAAAAGCACTTCTGGAGGCCTGAGATATTTATCTCTGAGGTGTTTTTCTCTTTCTCCAATGAATACTGAAGGAGTCTAGACATGAGACTTAGCATAAATACCTACCCTTTATCTAGCAAACTCTTGGCAAGATGAATCCAGACACTACAGTGATGAAAACCATACAAGAAATTTACATTATGAATGATGCATGATTGCACATTCAAACAATAACTACAAACACTGAAATTCTAGCAGATTTTAATTTTCCTCATTATCGTAAATAACAATTTATTAACATATGGGTTTCTTAAAATGTTTTGGTAAGTATGCAGCTTCCAGAACTTGAACACAATTAGCAATATTTATAAGCTCTGTTATATAACCTTTGAGACATGATAACTCATTTGTATGCCAAATTTTCTCTGCCTTTGGAGTTGGAGCCAGAACATTCAACAAAAACTACATACAACTTTGTCAACTTAGATGACAGAGCAAAAGCTTGAACTACAGGTGTGTTCTGATTTCTTCTTGGGTCTAATTCACAGAAATGACATACAGATTGGAAAATAAGATGGGCAGCTCAAGAAATAATCCTATCTATTGCTCTCTATCCCTCCATCCCCCAAGACAGATAAATTATATGTAAATTATTCTAGACAGACATCTTTCTTTGTCATTAAAAATCTCCAAAGAGGATTCTGTATCTTCCTTGGTAATATATTAATTGCTTAATTATCCTTATCATTAAGAGATGTTTCTTAAAGTCTAGCCTGAGTCTCCCCTGGCACAATTTAGAGCCACTCATTCTCATCCTATCTATAGTAGACTTGGAGAACAGTTTGTTCTCTTCTTCTTTAAGTCATGCCTTTACCTAACTGAAGACTGCTGTTTTGTTTCTTTTCTGTTTGCACTTGTCTTGCTGAAACATGATACTTTCAGATTTTCCTTGTGGAACATGTTTTAGTCTAGATTCTGACAATATTCCTTGTTTTCCTCTGGATATGTTGCAATTGATTCAAGTCTTTCCTGAAGTGAATTTGTGGAAATGTAATGTATTTTTGCAATGTATTCCAGAGTACACACAGTCCTTTCCTTTTTGTATCATCTGCAGATTTAACAAATCTATCCTGTATCCAAATTATTAACAAAGACACTAGGAAACACCTCAGCCAGAATGGAGCGCTGTTTAGTATCTCCTTATTGGACAGTGAATATCATACATTTTTAAGTTCAAGTGCTGGATGGTCCAGATGGTCATCAAGATAAAATTTCTTTAGCGATGCTGGTTTGAGGCTAATTGGAATATTTTAATGAGAAAAATTAGATTGTAGGCTGTGAAAAGAAAACAACAGTGATGTCCACTTCACTGAGATGTACTAAAACAAGGACATAAATATAGATAAGGCAGAGTCAGCCTGGTCTGATCTCTGGCTGTTGGTCTCTCTCTCTCTCCCTGGCTTCTAGCTGTATCTGTGTAAACCAACTAATTGATTCTGCTTCTGATCTTCCCTGTTTACCTTGCACGTAAGGTAGATTCTGGGATAAGATTGAAGGGTGGTTGGGAACCCCTCCTGGGGACTCGGATCTCTGGGAGGGGCATTGTGTTTCTGTATTACCTTTAACTTGTATATTTCTGTATATAGCTGTAGATATTTCTAATATATTGCAAATACTTGCTTGTATATTATGCCAAACTGTGAATATAAAGCTTCAATCCCTATCTTTCAGCCATCTGAGTCTAGTCGGGGTGAATTCAAACGTGGGGGGGGGGGGGGAGAAAGTAACTCCTGAACCATCACATTACCTTATTAACAAAATTTCATACAGACTGTGTAAAAGATCCTACTAGAATAAGACACCGACTTCTCCCCTCATGTCTACAAAACCTGACTTTGTAAGGAAGAAATTTGCTTTATCTCACAATGTTTGTTCCGGAAAAAATCTGTTGTTTTGCTTACTTAGCTTTCCAAAATATATGTAATGTAATCTGTTCATCTGTTACGGCATAGATTATGAATTAAGTCACCTATATTATCACTGACCAGGATAATTTTCACAGAATCATATAATATTTTGGATTGGCAGTTATCTAGTCCAACCCACCTGCAGTGAGCAGGGACAAATTTAACTTGCTCAGAGCCCTGTCCAATGTGAGCTTGAATGTTTCTAGGGCTGGGGCATTTACAACCTCCCTGGGCAAGTTGTTGCAGTGTTTCAATATCCTCCCTCCTTGTAAAAAATGTCTTCATTATTTAGTAGTCTAAATCTACTCTTTCCATCTAAACCCATTATACCCCTTATCCTCTCACAGTAGGCCTTAGTAAAAAGTCTATCTGCAGTTTTTCCACAGGTGGGTCTGAAACAAAGCTAAGGAAATAATGTATCCAGTTTAGCCATTTCCTCTATCACTATTTTGCTACAAAGATTTCAGAATTTTGATGATAAAGGAAATTATCCTTTTAATCTGAGTTTATGCCTTCCTGAAATATATGCCTCCCTGAGATATATGACCTTGAAAATTTTCATCACTGTTGTCAGACACCTCCAAACAAGCTCTAGCAGTAGTTCATGGTCAGACTTTCTGTCCTTTCCCTTAATTCTGCAGAGACGAGTGCCTGTGAAACTTCATCTGCAGTATTTAATAATCCTTCTCTCCTGAGAAGGACATAAAGCTACAAGAAAATGCTGTCAATATATTGCAACCATGAACTTTTAAAAAAATTAAAGTCTTAAGTGGAACAATAGTGTATAGGTTATGTGCTTTCAGGGACCATAACAGGGAGGGGATTTGACTTACTCTGCAGCAGGAATTCATGATCAAAGGTTCAGGCTATGTCAGGTCCAATTTATGCTACACCCATTCTGCAGCAAGATTTTTTCCCCTTCTTTACATTTCAGAGTCTGAAACCTTCATATGAAAAACACAGTAAAGATGTCTCATCAAAACGCCAAATGCTAAAGACGAGCAGAAACTTGAGAGGGACTGAAGAAAAGCCTTGGTTTTGAAGGCAGTCTGACAGTTTTGCTCCTGCTTTCACATTTCTCAGATACCATTACCATTTCCCACTTCACTAAATGCCTTCAAACTAACATTAAAGTCCAGTAACCTTTCTTACGACAACTATGCCTAGAGATGAATACATCCAAGCATACTTACAGATATGTGCCAAAAATACAGTTATGTACCTTGTTAGCATTTTACATATTTCTTTGCTGTTATTTGTCTATTACTTAGCTATGCCAAAGGGTTCAGCTAGAGCTGGCTCAGCTTAGAAGTCTTTGGCTCTGTCCCGGCATAGGACGACAAGCACCCTAGAATGGACTCAATTCCTGGGCTCTCTCCTCCCTCTAATGTCCAAGGTCCGGTAGAGGTTGAGGGGCGTGGGCACCCCACGTGGCCCCGGGACCCAGGGGCCATCTCGGGCGGCACATATGCGTGGAGTTTTGAATCAATTGGTCGGCTAGGGAATGCTGGACGCCTGTTGGTCAGTTCCATACGCTCCCGTAGGGTATTTTAGCAGGGATCAGCAGCCGTTAGCCCTTTTTTTCCCGCCCTTCTCGCTCTCCTCCTCATCCGCCATCGTCCCACGCAGTGGCTGTGAGGAGCCCCAGCCACGTGCACGGCAATAGGCAGCTAGCAGCAGGCAGCGAAGCACGGCAGCTCTCCTAAGCGGCAAGGCTGATCTCTCTCTCTCTCTTTCTCTCTCTCTGTATCCCTCTATTATTTTTTTCCTAATTTCGGCTAAGTCGGTTTCCCTTCTTCCCCCTTCCCTCCGGGTTCGGGAAGGAGCGTGTTTCCCCTCCCCGCTTCGCACTCCCGCGGGTATTCATAGGCGTGATCGGGATCTGTTTTGCATGTAACCTCTCTGTTTTCCCCAGTCCTGGTTGTTAAACGTTTATACCTGACCTTTAAGCAACGCGTTCGTCTATTTCTGCCGACCGAAACCTAAAAGAACCGGCAAGGAGGGCACTAGGACCTCTTCGCCGCGAGATATCGCATTTAATTAGTGCTATCTCGTGACAGGCTCCCCTGAAGTTTACAAGCAGCGCCGAAGCTGCATTCTTAGCAAATTTTGTCAAATTCTTACCACAGAAATTTGAATGCTAAATCAGAAACCACATGTAATTCCAGTGTTAGCAGAACAAGCTATTACCTTGAAAACACAAGCCTCCGGATGGAAGAAAAAGAGTAAAAACTGAAGCAAACCAACCAAAAAAAAAACCAAACCAACTAAACCACCTGACCAATCAAAAAAACCCGGGTGCTAGGTGCACTGTCAGAAAAGTATTATTAAGTAACTATTGAGGCTACATAGTCTCTCTGAATATTTGATTATCTAATAGTTACATAATCCTAGGTCTATCACTATGGATACTATGCATCTTTATTTATTTATTTATTTATTTTAAAGGAGAGAAAACGAGAAAAAGTATATTTATTCTGGACATTCAGCTATTTACATATTCATATATTTCTTTGTTCTTCTTATTAATATTAATTTTATAAATATCCATCTCAGTTGCAAATATCCCTTGCTTTTATAAATTACTGCTTAAACTATTTTTCCTTAGTGTAGTGCCTTAAAGCTAGAATTCCTCAATTCACTGAAACATAGTCTATAACATTGATACTAATACATTATGTTTTTTTAACACAGTATCTTAATCAAGGAAAAAAAATATTTTCCACTAATTGCTAGCTTACCAATAACTCTCTCTAGTCTTCTCCATTTAAAAGGATTTTGTTTGCCCTACAATGGCATGCAACTGCATGTAGACCTTTGTGTAAACAACATTTAATAAAACCCCACAAATATGTCAAATAATATGAAGACTGCAAGCTAAAGCACTCAAGAGCTGGTAGATCTTAAAATCAGCAGTATCTTAATGCATTCTAATTAATGTGTTACAGGGCTGTCTTTAATTATGTTGTCACATACTATTTTCCCTCACAAGGCATCTGCCTCGGTCCGTGCATAAGATACCTGTGCCCTAGGAGAGAACTGACTGTGGGTACTAAGTGAGAATCTTGATGCCAGAACTTCTGCTTCCTTTCTATTGGAATTTGTTAGAAAATGACCTTTTACTATAAAATATTTGACAATCTGTGCCTATTGGTAGTAGTACAGCATTGCTTCCAATACATACATGACAGAAAAAAACACCAGAACAATCCTCAGACTGAAACAACAGGCAATCACAGTAACGAGCACTCCTTTTAAGAGAGTCACAACCTTAATTCTCTGTCTGTGAACACATGGCCATGTTCATATTTACAGGTGACTAGACAGCAGATAATTGATAAGAACTTGCTCTTTCTGTAAGTTCTACTTTTAGATTCTGAGAACATTATTTCTGATTTTAAATTTCACCCTTTGCTGAAAGGTTTGTTAAGCACGGGAACAGGCTGCCTGAGGAAGTAGTTTAGTCACCAGCCCTGGAGGTATTCAAAAGACATGTAGATGTATTGCTGAGGACACGGTTTAGTAGTGATCTAGCAGTGCTGGGTTAACAGGCTCAATGATCTTAAAGGTCTTTTCCAGCCTAAGTGATTCCATGATTCTATGATTCTGTTATACTGAATAATCTTTTGTGTCCCAGGCACTTCATCTGAGAGCTTGCAAGTATCACTCTCAACTAAATCTTGAAAATGGTTTACAAGCAGAGTTTCTTATAAAGAACAAAATTCTACATGAAAAGAAAAAAAAAAGTTGAAGAAAAAATTCAAGAAGTTACCCTAAATGCTTCAATACTTTAAAACATAAGTGCAGATTCAATACATTAAAACATATGTGCAGATATGCATAGAAGTAAATAAATATATATGTAGTCACACATGGAAATACTTCTTAGGAAACGTGTGCAAAAGAGCATGAAAAGAAGTGACAGAGATTTTAAAGGAGGCAAATGAACAAATATTATTTCAGTTCTTTCTACCCTCTTCTTCCTCTTCTTATCTCTCTGAAAAGAACTGATGGGGCAAAAGACAACAAACCCGCCTCATTTGAGTGCCTTCATGAAGATTGTCACCAGAATCATAGGTAGGTAGAGCTGATCTTTTCCAGTGATGCTATGAGTAAGGCAGCTAATGTAACAGCTGGATAGAGAAACCTAGAAGTGGAAGGCTAGAATGACATGGTCTTCATACAGGATACTGGACTACTTGTAAAACACTGCATCTGGTTTGGTGTCCGCATTAGAAAATTAGTATTTGAGAGAGTCAAAATTATTTAAGGCCAATATATAAAACATAGAATCACAGAAATCTTAAAAGAAAAGATCTTTAAGATCATTGAGTTCAACCATTAACAAACTCTACCAAGTCTGGTACTAAACTGTGCTCCTTAGCACCACATCTATGTACCTTTCAAACAACTCCAGGGATGAGGATTCAAGGAACTTCATAGGCAGTCAGTTCCAGTGTTTTATAACAACTTCAGAAAAGAAGTCTTCTAATATCCAATTTAAACTTCCCCTGGTGCAACTTGAGGCCATTTCCTCTCATCCTCTCACTTGTTACTAGAGGCAAGAGTCCAAAACCCACCTTGCTATGATCTGCTTTCAGGTAGTTTTAGCGAGTGAGAAGGTTTCTCCTGACCATCCTTTTCTCTAGGCTAAATGACCCCAGTTGTCTCAGCCACTCCTTTTAAGACACTCTCAAGACCCTTCACCAGCTTTGTTGCCCTTCTCTGGGCACCTTTCAGTAACTCAAAGCCCTTTTTGTTGTGAGGTGTGCAAAACTGAACACAGGTGCAGCCTCACCAATGCTGAGTACGGGGGGCACGATCACTTCCCTACTCCTACTTGCCACACTATTCCTGATAAAGGCAAGGATGCTGCTTTCTTTCTTGGCCACCTGAGCACACTGTTGGCTCATGTTCAGCTGACTGTTGACCAACACCTCCAGGTCCCTTTCTGATTGGCAACTTTCAAGCCATTCTACCCCAGGCCTGTAGTGTTGCAGACGGTTGTTGTGACCCAAGTGCATGACAAAGCACTTGCCCTTGTGCAAGCTCATATGTTTGGCCTCAGTGCACTGATCTAGCCTGTCCAGGTTCCTCTGTAGTGCCTTCCTATCCCCAAGCAGATTAACACTCCCTCCCAACTTAGTGCCATGTGCAAACTTACTGATAGAGCACTAGCTCCCCTTGTCAAACTCATTGACAAAGATATTAGACATCCTCATTGCCATTTAGTTCTTATATTTTCAAAGAAGAAATCCCCCCACGTTTAAAATTTAAAATCCCAATGTTATTTCCCAGGTTCAATGCCATGAACACTATTAACACAGTATTGTGCATATGTGAAAAAAAAAAAAGCAGGACTAAAAGCAGCCTGAAATTATGTTTGATACTTATGTGCCTTTTAATTTGAGTCCTTCTATTTTCTATCTACATTTCACATACGAAGATACAACTTTTCATTGAAGTAGAATTAAAAGTTAGGTTACTTTTATGCTTCTTTTGTGGAGGATGGGCAGCTACACATAGGTTTCCTTTGATTACTCTGACAAAGGGATTTGCATACAATTACTGAGACAATTTCAGTTCCTAGCAGGAACAAACACAGGCAGAAGTAAGTTCTCACCATATGATTAGACTAATTTATTACTTCCCACTGAGGCAAGCTATATTCCAAGAAGTAATCATAAGCTCATGTTCAGAGCTCTAGCACACTGAATATATTTAACAATTCAAATTAAATTTCAGCTGTAGGAACTGACATTTAGTGGGAAAACCAGAAATAGGCAACATATAATTAAAAGATAACAGGTAAATTAATATAAAAAACTGTGTGTCAAAAACTGTGATTGGTTTGTCTGAAAACAGGCCAGGGAAGGAAATAGTGATAAAATCCTGGCAAGTTTCTTATATAAAATATTTGTTGATGTGGACTTTGGTTAGTTTCAACTGACCTTGGCATTAATGTCTTAAAATGAACACAGTGACCAGTCAATAACTGCTCCATAAAAGTTAAGTACCTGTGACGTTTCATTATACAATGGTACTAGCGTCGGCTATTTCAGAAGCAAACGGTCTTAAGAACTTCGTTCATTTTAGACCTGGGTATTTTTTTTCTCTGAACAGCTGTTTATTCACAGAAAAGTGTCCTCTGGTGACATCCCAGGTCTTAATGAACGTGACTGAGTTTTTCTGAGTAGGATTGGCCAGAAGCAAAAATGATAAAGCTTTCAAAGAAGTGGAAACAGCATCTAATAAAAATGGACATTTCTTAAGTATTTCCATTTAGGGCAGCTCCACGAACAGAAAAAAAGCGTCACAGTTTGGTGTCTGGATAATTGTTACACAGGAAAGGAGTGGGAATAAGATACTCCTTCCCTCCCAGAAAGTGCAAGACTCTGCATGTGTCACTGGATGCCCCTGAGCCCAGTATGCCATGATCATTACGCCTGACTGTCCTGGGTGATTTAGCTTTCATCTCTCCGTCTGGAGCAGCTTCACAGCATAAAAAACAATGCTAAAATATTCACCAAGGCAGAGAAAAAGAGAAAATTACTCTGCAGCATGGTACAAAGAATATTTACCAGAGAGGTGGGAAACTTTTATTGCAGTCTTTGCATCATTGGCTAAGTAGATAATAAAGGAATTTAAAAAAAAAAAAAAAAAAAGCAGAGGATGTGGGAATTGGCCACAAAAACTTAAGGAAGTGGAAAATAAGAATACGATAGAGGGCCCTTCTGTATCTGAGATGAATGAGAAATGAGAGCCCAGTAACTACTCAATAGATGCAAGATACTTTAGAAGTTCTAGAACATGTGTTTAGTGTTTTAGACTGTAACTTTAAGTTGAAAACAGAATAGTAAATAGTGTCTGATTTCATTTGTACCAGCCAGAAAAATCCCACTTTCACCCTACCTTTTAAGGTTCCCACTGCTATACTTGGAAATTAAAATCTATTTCTGGAAAAGCTATAGGAGATGATAATCCACCTAAGTATACAATATTATGTGCTTTATCTTGAATTTTCTCAAAGTGTGACCTGGAATAACTCCATGCTTATTGCTCAAAAGCTGCTGTGAAAAAAATGCTGCTTGTTAATACATATTTATGTGTTTTGGCTTTTGCTTCCACTGGCCTTTTCAATGTGACTGACAAGATACGATTTGATAATAGATAATTGGATAACACTACAGATTACCTCAACTGTCTTATTTTCCTCAAGAGATACAATATAGATTTTACTGCTTAATGCAGTGATGTCCAGCCTTTGCTGGACTTGAGGGCTGGAACATTATTCCAAAAAGGCCACAATTAAGACTTGAGGGCATTTTCTCTGTAAGCAAAGAAGCAGACTCCACACCCAGCTCCTTTGCTGGGGATTCTTAGGTGTCTCCAGCTGATCAGGCCTGTAACCTTGCATATAATTCCAGAACAACACTGTGTTTTGGTGGTCTTACTCAAGTTATGCCTACTAGCACCCTGAAGGAAGGCTCATGCAGAACCTTTGGGCTGTGACTCCAGGCTGGAATGTACATGGTATGATCTCCCAAGGTACAAGAGACAGGGTGATCTCATTCCTCTTGCCAAAGTTACCTGCTAAAGCAGGTTCTAGATCTCCATTAATGACAAATAAACAAACACCACTATTAAAAAGACGGATATTTGCCTGCGTCTCTTACGGATAGTTTTGTAGGAGACAATTTGCACAGATATAAGCAAAAACAGGAGCAAATTTGCAAAGCTCTCGTGTTGTGTCCCCCCTCCATGTCTGTCCTGGGCCCAGGCTGCCTCCATAGGTTACAGATACTCTGAAGCATTGCGTTGCAAGTGACTCCCGAGGTTGTTTGTGACAGACACAAAAACCAGATTATTCCTTAACATAACAAAGCCCACATAAAATATCTCTTAATGGAGAAATACAAGATACTAGCTTTACTTGAAGTTATCATTCAATTGATGATGACATCTTGACTTGTGTATCACTGAATGAACACTTAAAAAGAATTTAGTGCGTTAATTTAGGAATGTATTTGTAAAAAAATCCAAAAAAGTATAGTAATTGCATGATAGATGTTTCTTTAAGGTTTTATGTCTGTCTGAAAATAATAGTATTTGCTGTGTAGCTTTCATCTTCATGGCAGTTTAGGTGAACAAATCCTTTTTCAGTGGAAGAACCTGGTGTTAATTAATTTTCATTATTACAAAGGTTATTCTGATCTCAAGACAGTTATGAAATATGAGATAGGTTGAACAATATGCCTGATGACAGAGAATGTGGATAAAACTTCAGGCATCCTGCTAGGAATAATTGTTTGTTTTACGTAAAAATGTTGTACTCAAAGGCCTCATTGTCCTAGGTATTGTACAAAGAATGTATGCTGGAAAAGCCTCAAAAAAGATGACTTTGGAAACCAAATAGACTTGGAGGTAGGGCAAGTGGTTTATTTCTACTGTTATTTTTCTTAGGTCAGGATGACACTTTAAAAGCATTTTTCATACTTCTCACTCTGAAAATGAAACAGCTTGCTTTCTCATGGATATTCAGTGATTAATTTTAAAATATGATGGGAAATGTATAATACAAAGTTAGACATAATTTAGTATTTTTTCTTATATTAATATTTATTTTTCAATAAATAAAATTTAGTTAATAGTATATTTAGCAGCAAATTATTTCACTGATTTACTTGATCTTTTCTTCCTGTCATTCTTTTGCAACATTAGAGATGAGTCACCACAGTGCCTGTATTTTAAGTTGCATTTTCACAGAATAAGAACTAGAAAAATACTACAAATACCTTGGTTTTTTTTTTGCATGTGTGCTTTTAATTTCTCTGGAAAGATAGGACAAATCCTATTGCATAGCCCATAAAATATCTGTATTGACTTTACTTGGAGTTATTCATAGGGGAAGAAATTGGTCCAAAATTTGATATCCAATATAATTAAAAATTGAAATAATTTCATTCCAAATTTAATACAGCCACTGAATTTTAAGTGTACAAAATCTAATCCTGGGCCAGGTGAAAATTAATTGACAAAAGAAGTTAAAGTAAAAGCTATCAAAGAATTAAAGAGGAAAGTGAGACCACAGTACACAAGCAAACTCTTTACAACTGGAAGGCAGGCATGTAGAGATCCCTTCTTTGTAGGATTAGCACTATACACTATAACTGCTGTTACAGTCCTGTTACTAAGCATATTAAATGTTATAGGTGAATTTAAGTAATTAACATCACAAATCACAGTCTGGACTGGAACTGATGTTTTGTCCTTATGTTAAATCTTGTCTACAAATAGTTTTGTTGTTTTTAAATTTTCTAGACTAAATATACATTCTTCTGTACAATCTTCCTTGGTTTATCTTCCACATACACTCAGTTTCACAACTTCAGGACTGTCACGACTTGTCTGGCATAGTTTTGGCACATCAGAAGATTGGCTTAAAAAGCTACTCTGCATGTTTTACGATCATTTCCAAGAGATACGAAGTGACAGATTTTGATTTTTAAATGGCATGCCTTATTTGCAAACCATACACTTAAAACAAGACCAAACATGTCTCCCATAGGTTTTTCTCTTTAGAATTCATGACATTTTTGACAGTTCATTGTCAGCATTCCAGTATGTCAATATTGGTTGTTTCCTGGCAAAGGAGAACTATGCAGATGAAGTGTATGACATACTCCACAGACTGCAATAGCAAAAAGCCCTTTTCCACCCTGGAATACTCTCAGCCACTTAATATCCAAGTTAGTCAATATCTGGAAGTTAGTCAATATCTGGGTAGGAAAGAAACTTAACAAAAAAAAAAATTAGAGTGCTAACAAACACTACAAAATATTTACCATGGAAATGTTAGCATTTATTAATGATAACTTGCAGCAAACTGACATTTCAACATTCAGTTTGAATAGCAACTTTCTTTGTTGGTACAGTAACTTACTCCAGGCACGCTCTAGGCTTGGATGTCTATTGCAGCCCACGAGGAATTAACTTGTGGTCTCAGGCCACTCAAAACTGATACCAGAAGAGGTCTATATGCTGCGAGACAGCAATACTCAAATCTGGAAGCTGCACTGCTGTTTAAATAACTCATCATATCTTATTGCACATTCTTGTCTAAAAGACATACTTCTTCATTACACTATGTCTTTGGCACTCCAAAGCTTTTCTGTCCTGCACATTTATTAGAACTAAAGTTTTACTTGTTCAGCTGCCGATATCCTGTCCTGATACATTCTTGATGTATAATTAAAATGTGGTAAAATATCTAATATTCCTATGCTAAGATCATCGTTTGGAATTTTTATCTGCATCCTGGAAGGACTCCTGAGTTTTTACTTTTGTAGGGTAACCTTAATAGCAAGCATGTCCAAGCGGTAGTTCCCATAAATGTCATCGGTCAAATTCCACAACAGTGTAACTTGTAGTATGAACTAGATGTATGGGATAAACTTATGAAGTATGATGTAGAGTGAATGAACTTAGAAGGTACTGTCAGACATAGGATACCGAAATATACATTAAAAATTGTCATTTTGTGGTGTTGCAATATGTCTGGAAAAGACAATGTAGCAGGAAACAATGCATTTGACAGGGCAAGCAATAAAGTGGTCACATCCCACAAGCAAGCATAATGGGAATTTAGTTTCCTGACATCGCTCCTTTTGTCTTTTCAAGATTTGCAAGCTATATTCATGTTGGACTATTCCTGTAGACCAACTACATACACCACTGGAGTACTTCATTGTATGTACAGGTATGTCAGTGAAATTGCAGGAATCCAGATCCATGGATTTATCTTCTCATCTATTACATCTAATTATCTGGGTGATGATGCTGTGGTGTTTTGTTTTTTTTTTAATTTATTTTTTTTTTAATAGAAAAGCTTGAACCACAAATGTGACATATCCACAAGAAGATGCACCCAGTCTACATTCTATTTCTGTACAACAGGGTTAAAGATATCCAAAACCACATTCAGCAATTTCCTCCTCTTTTTTTCAAAAAACAGTGTCAAGCTACTACAAGTCTCTAAATACTCCAAGTCTAGCTAAAGACTGCAGTAATTAAGCTCAAAGATACTGATGATGAACATATACAAACTGTGACTGTTATTCATTATGTGGAACAGGTACATTACCTTGAGTTAAAGTCTCTTCCAGTTCTCTAGAGAGCTATTCTTGTTATTCTTTCCCACACTCAGATATACAGAATTATGAAAAAGGGAATTAAGCATTTTTATGCTGTTTAGTCCCACCTCATCTCTAAAAATTCAATAGAGAATTTCATCTGGTGCTTTTGCTTGCTAATTGATAAACAGAGAGGTCTTGTTTCTGGCATCAGTGAGCAGCTGGGCCTGATCCTGTGACACAATCCTTCCTGGATGCCTGCTGTATCCTCTCCATAACTTTCCCACAAACAGGCCTTTGTACCCCACTCACTATCCCACTATGATATGTGGATTTCGTGCATGTTGGATGAAAAGATGTGAACCTAATAGAAGGAGTATTTTTTTTCATGCAGTTCCAATGAAACACAAAATACTCACAGTAATCTGCTGGGAGAATTCAGTCAGTTATAATGCAATCCAGGTGAAATACAGTCAGTGAGGTAGAAAGTACTATTCAAAGGGACTTTTGCCAATTAGCAGTTTATTTTTTCATTCAAGACACTGGCACATTTAGCTGGTTAAAACCTCAGGTTTTAAAATCTGACAACATCCTAGAGGAACAACCTAAAAATAAAGGTTAGATATTGGGGATGGGACGAAATCCAAAGGGAAACAAATTCATTTCCTAAAAGCCCTGTCAAAGACTGGTGTATCTAATAAAGGAGTGGAGTTACTTGACCCCAGCAGGCAGAACTCTCCTCCAGAGTGAGATATAATAAGAAACAGAGAGGAAAACTGTACAAAAGGATCACACAACTAATTTTCAGAAACTTTTTCTTGACAAGTACATAAAATCCTGACAGTTCTTGTTTTTCATCTTCTCAGAAGCCTGATCTTTCTTTTACCTTAGTGGTCTTTCTAGACAGACAATAATACAGAAAAAATTAAATCCTAGGTGGTCGTGAAGAATTCAAACAGGATCACTTAGTATTTATCTTGGATTATTAAGATAATGTTGATTTTTCCTTAATGGCGCTGACATTTGCAAAAGTGAGACAAGACAAAGTCTAGGAGTAGGAGAAAACAAGTTTGTAATGGTAAAACAAAAAGTTCTGATTTATATTATCACTATTATGAAGTTTATAAATTGGTTATTGAAAACAATTTATACTTTACAGTCCTCTCAAAGCATTCTATAGTATTTATTTTTACTATAGACTTGAAGCTAAAAAGTGGGTTTGCTCTCCCCCAAATTGCCATTATTAATTTACAAATTACTAAATATCTCTGTCCCTTATATATACACTCCTGGATATGGTCTCTTCCTCCAAAGGGTACCCATGACATTTGATACAGAAACACTATACTAGGAAGCACAATACTGGAACAAGACACACTTCCTTTTTCTACTGCTAAGACAAAAAAAAGTCATTCCCTAACAAAATACCTGCAAAAAATCTTGCTATAACACAAGCATGATCAATTTAACATTTAAAAAGACTTAATCCTTCATACACTTACTTGCTCCATAAATCCTGCTTGGTGTCTATTTCTTCAATTTTTGCTTAATAATCTTCTCATTTCCAAAATAAATTCATTAACTTTATTTTCCCCCATTATTACACTGTTTGAGTCAACAATATCCTTTAGCTTAGAAATTTCCATTTCCTCCTTTATTTTTACTTTTCTAATACATTTACTTTTCTCTTCTGATACGTTTATGAAAAACTATGATGTTTTGTGTACAGAAGAGTCTTTTTACTCTCATCTCATGACATAGGGTGTGCATATTGATGACCATCCTAGCAGGTCTCAGAATCCCTTTTTCTTGAAGAGAAGCCACAAGAACTGCTGTGGTTAGAAGTCAGCAACAGCCCTAAGTATCTTCAAGTCTTTCACCCATACTCCAAATCAGAAAAACTTTATTTATCATGACTAGTGCTACTTATGTGACCATCAACAATCACAAACCATTTATTTGTTTTAAGTTAATGAAGAAATTCAAACTTGTTAAAATTGTTAGGAAATACATAGGCTGTTTAACGTAACTGAGCATGAGATGTCACGAGGTAATTGTCTTCTACAGTACCTCGAATCAAAGGAGTGGTAGCCCAGTAAATTCAGTTCTCCAGAGGTACAATTATCTCACAAGGACTAATTCACAGAGACTTGTCTCACTACTGTTTGAAAAATCTCTAATAAGTAAAAATGCCCCAATACTTAAGAAGCAGAAAGAGGAAATGTGCAGAACACAGTAGTTTCCAATGAATCAATAGACATTGTAAGTTACACACAGTAATTTTCCACTCTTTAAAATGTTTGTAATAATGAGAAGTGGATAAAATACTTCCACATGCTTGTCAGGTCTGCGATATTGCTTTTCAAGAAACCATTATGATACCTATTGTAAGTATTAGAGATGAAGAAATCCCATTTTCCCCTCTTTTATTAATGCATGCAGACTTGAATACTTCTGCCCCATGATCACACCATAGAAGTTCATCTTATTTAGGGACTGTAACTTGTACAATTATTTCCTACAGGCTCAAAATAAACCTACTATTGCCAAATACTTTATCCCTTCATTCATGTTTTAAGAAAAACAAAACAAAACAAATAAACCACTCCCCCCACAAGAAAAACCAAAACAGCAAAACAGCAAAAGGCATGGGAAGGAGAGTAAAAGGCAAACCAAATTATTTAAGAGAGACTTAAAAAACAAAACCATGCACATTTATAAATTAAAAGGTTAATTAAAACACAGGAAAATATTTTAAGGGGCTTTAATGCTCCAGTCTTTCTAATACACTGCTCTGGGGAAGAAAAGGAATGAAAACAGTAAAGCTTATAACACACAACATCATTACCAGTTCTTAATATGTCCCTTTCTGTCTCCCAGATTCTAAATACTCAAAAAGGTAAAAATTGCTTTTCTTTATAAAGCTTTTGATACAGCCCCCGTAACATTCCTTTTTCTAAACTGGAAATACAGATTTGATGGATGAATTTTTAGATGGATAAGAAACTGGTTGAACAGTCATGTCAGCGCTCAAATGGAAACCTGCAACACGCGATGTCCCTCAAGGTTTTGTACTGGCATTGGTACTATTTAATATCTTTGCTAATGACATAGGCAGTGGGACTGACTCCATCAGCAAGTTTGCAGATGACACCAAGCTGAGTGGTGCAGTTGATTTGCTAGGATGCTAAGCCATGACAGGCTTGAGAAGTGAGGCCATGAACCTGTGAGCTCGTGAACCTAAACAAGGCCAAGTGCAAGGTCCTGTGCCTGCAATGGGGCAATCCCAGAATCAGTACAGACTGGGGGATGAATACATCAAGACCATCCCTGCAGAGAGAGACTTGAGGGTTATGGTGGATGATAAGTTGGGCATGAACTGTCAATGCATGTTTGCAGCCCGGAAAGCTGACTATGTCCTGGACTGCATCAAAAGAAGTGTTGGGGAAGTGATTCTGCACCAATAATCTCTGCTCTTCTGAGACCTTACCTGGAGTACTGTGTCCAGCTCTGGGACCCCCAGTACAAGTAGGTGGACGTGTTAGAGTGAGTCCCGAGCAAGGCCAGAGATATTTGGGGTTGCTAAGTCTAGATAAAACTCTGTGAGACTTTATTAAAGTCCTGCAATATATAAAAGGATTTTATTAGAAAGATGGAAAGAAACTCTTTACCAGGAACTGTAGTGGTGGAACAAAGGGCAATGGCTTTCAGTTGAAAGAAGGTGTATTTAGATTGGGTACAAGGAAGCAGTTCTTTACAATAAGGGTGATGAGGTTTGGAACAGGCTGCCCAGAGAAGTTGTGGATACCTCCTCACTGGAAAGGTTCATAGTCAGGTTGGATGGGGTTTTGATTAACTTTATCTAGTGATTGATGTGACTGTCAGGTATAAGAGTAGGCCAACAACACTGAAAGAAGCATCAGAGGAAAAAGTTAGGAAGTACAAACACCTCAGGGAGGAGATTATTGAGCTTACAAATGTTAGTACTGTGAATTTTGCATGGTTCCCGTTAGGAGCACGAGGTAAGTGGTTTGAGGGCAACTCAAACCACAGGGTACTGTTGGAATTGAGATTCTCTCTGAAGTCTCATCAGCATGTGGTTGCGCAGCGGTTGTCATCTCACGCGCTGTTCTCCTCAGTGGACATTGTTGGCATGTTTGCCAGCAAGGGCAGAACAGACTAGAGACATAGTAACATCATGTCCCTTACCCTGGCGTAAGACTTCTTTGAAGCCAAAGGACGGTGTGTCCACGGGGCCTTCAGCCTAGTGACAAAGCACCTGATGGTGGAATTGGAGAAGCCTTTTCCAGTGAGAATCTCGTAATGATTATATTCCATGATTCCATACAGATGAACACCGTCTAATTGGTAACACCAACTACCAACCGGCTATGACCAAATGGGTGGTGGGCCACCCTCACTTAACCCGGAAAGTAACATATCCCAGTATGTTTGATAAATAGCCAATGGTTAAATGACACATGTTTATGTTAACTTATATAAGTGGTGTGTTCCACATAATAAAGTGACAATTAGCTTGCATCAAGTTGTGTCCCATCTCTCAATCGCGGCAATCCAGGTAGCCTGTCCCTGTTCCAAACTTCAGTGGACCTCTTTTTTTTCATTTGAGCTCAGTCAGGAGTTTCCCATTCATCCCTGCTTTTTGCCCTGCTTGCTTACTTGCTGCACATCAGAACAGACCATCTTGGTGCTTTGAAGCATCTGTTGTGGAAGATAGTTCCTGGAACCCCTTCCTTAGACTTCCAGGCTAAGTCTATTTGATCATGCCAAGAAAATGCTTAAACAAAATGCTCTCGTTAAGACAAAGGATATAATGCCACTATTTGTCTTGCCTTTAATTTAGAAATCACACAGTTGCTGCTGACAAGACTCTGCACATCTCCAGCCCTGCTCTTCCGTGCTTGTAACTGCAGGTCCAATGAGTCTATCCTAGTTTTCTCCACTATTGCCTGCTTCAAGAACTCATCTGGATGGATTCACAGATTCACAGATGCTCTCCAGAAATCTGCATTCCTTACACTCTGCCCTATTGCATTTTAGCTAGATACCAGTGCAATTAAAGTCCTGTATGAGTATCAGAGCCTGCAATTTTGGAGCTTCTTCCATCTAAAGGTTTCCTCTGCTTCTACTTCTTGACTAGCCAGTGTGTAGCAGAAGTACCACCACATCAACCTTGTTCATCTGCCCTGTGCTCCTGACTCCAATGCTCTGTGCCAGTTTGCCCCACATGCAACTTCTTGCATACTGGCCCTCTGCACAAAGTGCAGCTTCTGCTGCTCACCCTCTCAGCCCATCCTTCCTGAAGAGCCTCCATGCCTTGCATCACTCCCATCCTGACTCATCCCATTTTTTTCTGTAATCCCAAAGTTTCTGTTCAGTGGCTGTATGAGTACATCTAATTCCACTTGTTTGTTCCCCATGCTGCCTGCATTCAAACATGGACACTTGGGTCAGGACTTGTCACAATATTTGAATTACGTAAGATGATGAAAGCCTCTCCCACCACTTTGTTCCCCAAGTATTTCCTAATGCCCTCCTGTTCCCCACTGGGTCAAGTTCTCTGATTACATTTCAAATAAACAGATATCCAGACAATTTTGATTTTTAGGCCCAAATGCAACAGTTCAGACTAGAAATCAAATTAGGTTTTATGTTATCAGAATGAAAATGGGCTGGAAATGACACCTTATTATCCATTGAACCTTATTATC
>VWZI01016938.1:0-53254 GCA_013396835.1 Psilopogon haemacephalus | reverse complement strand
TAAAAAAAAAAAAAAAAAAAAAAAAAAAAAGCTGAGATGATGATTCAATTTACATTTTAGAAGTGAATTCTAAGACTAAAGCAAGGCTCCACAAGCAAATTTTATACTTCTAATAATAGCATTATGAAAAAAATGCTAACAAAATATGAACTATTCTAGCATAAACTACATCTAGCAATGGTATTAAGAAGCATCATAGCTAGAGAAACCATGTTTGTGTTAGTTCCCATTCATCATTTGCTTCAGATCATTATAAAAATATATTATTTTGCAACACTTCATGGATTATTCTCTGTGATCCATGTATATGGGGTAAAGCAGAAAATCTGAATCATTCTGTGACTTGATTGGGTTTTATTCCCATATAAAAAGACCAAGAATAGGGTAAGATTCAAAATGTCAAAAAATACATTATTTATATTCCATTTTCTCTTTTTATTTGCCCTTTAATTTCTTTCTTTTCATTTCTAGGCATTAAAAGTGGTATAAAATAATCAGCAGTCAACACAGTTTGTCTCTAGTCTTCCAGCAGCTCACATAGTGGGTCTGATAAATTGGCTATGATTTCAGGACTTTATATAGCTCTCATTGTCTTTTTCAGCAACAAAGGCGGTTTAGAAAAGCAACATCCATCCTTCTGCATACTGTATTCTAAATGTAATATAAACCAGTTATATTAGCACTTACCTATATAATTAGTGAAACAAAGCTCTTAAGAGAACAGTTTAATAGAGACCCTTCATAGATTAAGCCAGCGGTATGCCCTTAATTTTTACTCTCAAGGAATTGCTGAATTCTGAAAACAACCCACATATTTTCTATAAAACGGAAGTGGCAATGCAACTACAATAGGGAAAAAAGAAAAAGAAAAAGGTAGCAGTGCTTCCCTTTGGAGTATAGACTTCCTTTTTCAAGCTTATAAATATGCATATACTGTAGCACATACATTAGTTAATATCCTTCCCTCCCAATCAGAGCTTGAGTTTGTACCAGTCCTAGTTTGATTTGCCTTTAAAATTGCTACCCAACTTTGTTTTCTCTCTAAGCACTCTGAATCCATTGCCTATAAACCTCTTAAGCTTACTTCTTTGCAGGCTCCTCTCAGTCTATCTTGTTTGTTTTCCCATCCACTTGTCCATATAAGCTTAAAGTTCCTACTCAATTTTTTAAAGCTGTATTCTGTCCCTCCTTTCCTAGATATTTTGCCATATTTATCAAGATATGCAACCTATGTATTTGCTATTCTAGTCTGTCTTTGACAGACCAAAGCTTGTCCTCTGCCCTTCCACTTTTTTCTCATGAGGTCAGGGTCAACACAAATAATTTTCTTTCTTGAACTGCCTATTTATTTTCTTATATATTATAATAACATAAACATCACATGTTATTTATTGGACAAGCTCCTAACCTACACATCAGAACCCTCTAATAAGTTATCTCACTTAACATGTTAATGTACAATTTTATCTTTGCAGTTTAAATTCTTCAACATTTAGCATATTGTATCCATCCTGCACTGTAAACTCATAGTAGCTTCTGTCCTTTTTCTCAGCTCTTTCAACGTTATTTTTTCATTTTTAGCAGGCATATGCATACATAATGTTAGCCAATGAATGTCTCTTAGCCCACTGCTCTGGTAATAATATCTCTTTCTTTGTACTCCTTTACCTTGCTCTTCTTTCCACGTTGCATTAAATTTAAATGTTTCTATCTACTTTAAAGGCTTCTTCTAACCTAACTCCAAGATATTCTATTTATTTTAAAGATGGTGATGCTATATGATGCTAACCTTACTAAGTACTCCAGCATTTAACTTTTCTTTCTCCGTTATGCTATGCTCTGCAGGCTGAGCAAAGGCTTCCTGTTAGCTCTTGCTTAGTCACCTCATTATGCCCCCTCAAATTGTGCTTTTCTGTAATACCTGCAAGAAGGTTTGATGATTAGATTTCCACAATGTTAAGCATGCTTTTAATGTCTCCCTATATGAATTCACACATCTTTTTCTCACTTTTTGCTGTCCTGCTTAATACCGAGATATAATGGCTTAAGTAATGATTCTCTCTGTCTTTTGTACCTCTATGTGTAAGCAATATCTGCTAAGTGCTGCAACGATACCAACAGAGAACACTCAGATAAACCTCTTGCTTCTATTCTGGTGGTACAGTTTGCTCTTGCATGGTTCTGCTGTTAATTTGGTTCTAAAATTCTCATGCCATTAAGCCATTAAGGTTGTTGAGGAAGACTCATTTTTGGAATGTCTCTTGAGTAGTTGGGAAAGTCACATTCAATATGACAAAATGGTAATTTGGTCCTGGAAACAGTGGTTCAGGAAGTGAAAAAACCAAGACTGCTGATTGGAGTATAACATGAAGTGTAGGCATATCTTGACTCATTATAATTACATCCATGAAGTTGGAAGATTAAAACCAAAGACATTGAATAATACTAGCTGAAAGAATCACCTGGATATTTTGTTAGTAGCTTTTCCATCCTACTGGAGGCAAAAAATAGTCATGACTATGTCACACTCCCACATTAATTCTTTCACTAATTCTGCCATTTGTAAATTAATTCCATTTTGGAGATTGGCTGCTTTTCTATAGAGTAGAAAAATCAGAGCACTGTGCACTCAGCCATTTTGGATCTCAGCCTTGTTGACACTTGCTTCTCCAAATTTTGCCAGGACTCCTTTGGACATCTCTATAGTCACACGAAACTAAAAGAGATCAAACTCTGTGCTGGGGTACAGAGAGAATCAGAAGGAAAGGTTCGAAAAAAAAAAAAACCAAACCCAAAGAAAATAAGAAATAAAATCCATTACTCTTCATTTGCTAATGCACAGCAATATTGAAAGGGTTTACAACGTAACAATGACATTTTAGTATTACCAGTAGCTGTACTTTTTGCAAGTACAAGAGAGGCCAGAAAGCTGAAAACAGAATAGAAGGAAGGCAAAACAGGATGCTTTTGTATTTTTCTCTCTATTATTGCATGTCACTTATGAAATATATTTCCTAAGAGGAGGTAAAGGGTTATTGAGAAAGTTCCTTTTTTCATATTTTGGAAAAATATATTTGACAGATATTGAAGTGGAATTATCAGCACTTCGTGTTTTTTACCTTTTACATGTAGCTATCACTTTATTATTATTTTTAAAATAAAAATATGAACTCTTACAGCATAATGATTAGTTAAAAAAAAAAAAAACAACAAAAAAAGAGATCTCCATAAACAAAAAACCCTTGGTCAAGTGAATTCACAAATCAACGAAACCCAAACAAAGAAGAAGAAAAAAAGTAAATGAAAAAAATAAGGAGAATTTTCTATTAATTATAACTTCTTTTATAACCATATTAATTTTTCACAGCATTCAGGTAGTGTCCAGTGTCTCAGATATGTACTTTATTATTTTTTTCTGCCTCTGAAACAAGGTATTATCCCCATTTTACAGGCAAAGAACCTGGGCAGCCATTATTCACTTCATGTAATATATAAAGATTCTGAATATGCAACTAGATGCCAAGGCCTGATCCATGGTAAACATCTACAGATTATATATTTTGGTGATCCAAGGACAGCTAGAAAGTAGCATCATTCTGTTTTTCAGGGCAGTAAAAAAGTCTTTAATAAATAGAATTAATGAGTACAAAATGAAATATAAACTCTGTTTTAATGCTCTGATTCTGTGAACACTGTGAACACTGAACTCTGGTTCAGTGAACACTTCCAGTGACTGCTCATTAATATATCCCCCTTTATGGGATACCAGTAATTTGACCACTGCTAAGAAATAGCAGGATCTTCAGCCTCGAGAAGAGAAGGCTTCAAAGAGACCTTGCAGTGGCCTTGCAGTATCCGAAGGGGGCCTACAGGAGGGCTGGGGAGGGACTATTCACAAGGTCTTGTAATGACAGGATGAGGGGGAATGGGTTTAAACTGGAAGAGTGGAGAATAAAAATAGGTGTTAGGAAGAAGTTCTTTCGAGTGGAGGTGGTGAGACACTGGAACAGGTTGCCCAGGGAGGTTGTGGATGCTCCCTCTCTGGAGGTGTTCAAGGCCAGGTTGGATGAGGCCTTGGGTGGCCTGTTCTAGTGGGAGGTGTCCTTGCCTATGGCACAGAGGGGTTGGAACTGGATGATCTTTGAGGTCCCTTCCAACATAAACCATTCTATGATTCTATGATTCTATTCTATGAAATACTAAAGTTCTACACAAACCACGCTAGCAGCGTAATGAATTTTTATGTTCACTTTGTTGTTTCTTTTTTTCCAAAACATACAAAACTTCTTGCTTTCTAATATTTTCCCATTCTTAAAAAAAAAAACTGTTATTTTTAATAATTTACTATTTTTTTATCCCATTCTGATTCTGCAGCATTTCCACAGTATGTGGGAGTCGCTGTGGTAGAGCAAGCTGACATACTTCAGCATGCATTTCACTTAGCCTATTTCCAAAAAGGAGTCAGAATATTATTACCTCTCAATTTCCCTCACTTCCAGCTTTTAATTTTGCCCTGGCAGACTAACTCTAAATTAGCTCTAGAACAAATATATCAACTTTAAAATTGTAGCTTGGCTGTTGTTGACAATGTATTATTGAATAAATGTAGTTGCCTTTCCCTCTAGTGCTTTCATCTTGAGTTCACAGAATTGTCAGTCTTTATATACAGCAGCTGCATAAAAGCAGTGGCAAGGAGAGACTTCAGTGGCTACAACTGCTTCTTCTTCTCCTCAATATAGTGTCTCATCATAATGTGCTTTTTCATGAAGTCACAATACAAATACATCCAAACCAGATGTTGACTCATCTACAGTACGAGGCCTGAAAGAAACATCAATTAAGGGACAGACTTCTGACATAATTATGTAGTATCTTTCAGGAATGTATGTTGTCATTTAGCTAATTATCTCCTCTCTTTTTCTTACTTTGTACAGATTCTCCCTTCTCCTCAAAACAAGGATCCAAAACATCTTTCCACATACTGGAAAAGTTTACAGTGTGAATATATAAAACCTGGAAATTCTGCATTAACAACTCTTGCAGCTATCATAAATCACATATAAATTGGGTATGAAACAAAAATTAAGTAAGCAAAGTGTTACTGAGAAATGCTAAGTACTGCATATACACTGTGAAAACAAATTACAATCTGTGTGAAAACAATAATTTCAAATTTTCTTCCATCTGTACATTATAGCCATCTGATGTTGGATGTTTTGCATTACTCTGTATATACATATACACACAGTTCAGAGGAACTGTAGTAAGACCAGAAATGTTCACTCTGCATAACATTTCACATCAGAAGCAAAGATAAGAAAATATATTTCTGTTGGAGTTCATAAAAGCAACAAATTAATTTATGAAGCCTTATTGTATATAAGAGATGCTCAACTTTTCAAAGAAAAGAAGTAAAGAGATGTCTCTGTTGGAGAAAAGATAAAATGAAACAAGCAACCTAGCAGGAACAATCATGCTGACTTATTTTGTAAACACCATTACAATGTATGCCCCCAGAAAATTTAGAAGTACGACATTTAATGTATCAAATTTAGCTTTGTCACTGCCTTATCTATAGTGCAGAGAGCTTTGCACACATCTTTCAAGAGAGAAAAATATCCAGCTAAAATCCTTTCAAAAATACCCCTCATTTATAACTTGAAAATGAAATTTTAATGGAATAAAATATTATTCCAGAACTGCCTCTTCAGCATTTCACTAGAGACACATAGAGACACTGGGCCACAGTTGTATAAAAACAGCCATTGTGGCACCTTATCTAATCACAGTAACACGAATAGAAGCTTCGAAATTTATTTAGCTCACATAGTCAGCAACAGCCCCAAATAGGGAAAAATGTGTAATTGCATAGCTTTGGGGCAGATTTGGGTATGCACTGTGACCCAGAAAGTCACATTTCAGTCCCCTGATTCTTCCTTGCAACGGGAGCAGCCAGAGCCAGGCATACACCAGGTGTACTTACATGCCCTCCTGACAGCCCAGCTGCTGTAAGAAGAGGTCAGAGCCACAGTGGCCTCTTATTTTTGCTTCCTTTAGCCTTCCTCCATCAACTCATATAGGTGCAGCAGACTGCAGAAATAGGGTTTGAAAGGTGGCTGCTTCTTTTCTCCTATGGCTAGCAGACTGACAACACAATCAACCTTATGTTGTGCCCCCCTCTTCAGAGTCACTGAAGCAAAAAATTCAGCCCTTGGCATTGTGTGTTTGCATATCTAAGAAGAAAGGGGATATTTCCATGCAATTAGATTATCCCTGCTCCTTGTGTGACCAAGTCCTCATGTGCTACCCACTGAAGTCAGGAACAATTTAAATCCTGATAGTCATTGGTTTTCAAGAACTGTTTCTACACTGAGTGTTCCAGAAAAGGATTTGAGGTGGAGAAAATTATAATCTACAAAATATGTAATAGAGCAATGTCTCAGTTTGTTTTTTGCCCTGCTAAGACAACATATAACCATCAGAGTCTAACCTGAAATGTGCATTTTCAGTCTCAGCAGTTAGCTTTACCTTAAGACAGAGAAAATAACTATTTTAAATACAATACTATGCTTGTCATACCATAACTAAGATTGAAAAAAGGTTATTTCTGGTGTAAATTACTCCAAATAAGGTTCCTTGCTTATTTTTGGACTGCTATTCAAAGTGCAGAATAAGAAGGATATTAATTCTCTGAGGAATAATTGCTTCACCCACCTAAGGCTATATATATATATTGGGTCAAACCCTTTCCTGGGTCACAAAGTTCAATTTAAATTGTGAGAATTACATCCTTTAGTGCACTCATACAAGACAGAAGGCAGACATGGGAAAAAAAAATTCTAAGGGAGATGTTATTGATCTCTTCAGCTACATAATGGGAGAGTATAAAGAGATGCTGCCAGAGTCTTCTGGTGGTATATAGTAAAAGGAAGAGAGGCTCAACAGGTGAAAGTTACCAACAGCATAATTTCCAGTTCTCACAAGGAAAGCAGTCAGAAGAAGTGTTTGGCCAAATGATATCTGGATACCTCTTCCAGCTCAAATTATTCTGTGATTATTTTATTTTAGCAGGACTGTGGGTCTGTCTTACTATTGATTCAGATGTGTGTTTCAACCTTCAGCTGCCCTTGCTTGAAACCTGCTCCCCATCCCTACCCCTCAGATCTTTCCAGATAGGTCTCTGTATGACTCCAACCCAAAACCTCCCTATGGGATTTGGGTAAGCTGTCTTCACAAAAGCCATCAAAGCATGGACAGACCTTTAGTTATAATCTTTGAAATTGTATTCTTTATATTCAGACTAAAACCTGCTTTTAGTGGAAGTTTTCTATCAAACATAAATCTGTTCAAGAAAATTTCTGCTGCCCGTATTTCTTTAACATAAATTTGCGTTCATTGTCTGGCAAGCCATGTGTTTGTTCAGTATGCATGACTGACAAGAGATGCCTAACTGGAAGTACCCTCAGCTACATGGGAAAAACAGAGCAAATCTACCCCCCATGTATGGCAGAATGCCCAGGTAGATGAACATAGTCTACTCATCTGGCCTTATAACCTCTCAGTTCTCATTAGGTCAGACTGACAGCAACTGTAGGAGGTACTGCATTTCATCACCATTTATGTGTCAGAAACATGCTGCTTTACAATGCTAATTAAAAAAAAAAAGAAAGAAACAAAAAGGAAGAGGGAGAGAAATAATGTCATGTCAGACATTCTGTCCATACACAGAATACACAGGCTTCCCCTCTCCTTTCATCTGTGGTCCTGTCTGACTAAGTGCTAAGTGAAGAAACTCACATAAATAAAGGCAGAATATGTAAATGTTATCCAAGATGAACAGGTAATTCAAGACTCTGTAGGGAAGATGAACAAAACTACAGAACTAAGGTATTTTCTCAGAGAAGACAGAAATATCACTTGTATACTAACCGAAGGCTTAAAGGGAATTTAACAGGGCTTTTTGTGAATTCCTTTGGCTTTTCTAGTTTAGCAGATCCTTTAAAGGGGATATCTTAGTTTCTCATTTTAAAACTACAACTGGGGCAGACCTGTCCTAAACTGAAGAATCAGCCAAAAGAAGAATTACAATTCCTTTAACCTAGATAAAGGGTTTTTAAAATTAACTCTCAAAATCTAATTTGTACATGATCATGTTCTCAAATGGATGTCTGTTTCTAGCCAAGGAGATAAAAAAGTGAGTAGGAACATATCCCAGCATCAGCCTTCTAGTTAATAGTCTTCCACTTATTAGCAATAAATAGCAAAATCTATGGTAGAGTTAAAACCACCCCCAAAATAAATCATCAAACTAGCTCAGAAGGTTTGGAAGTCAGGTGAAGCTACATATTTACAGCAAAATAAAAATCTAAAAGCATATCATACAATGCATATATACAAAACATATTTACAATTATTTACAACTGAGAAATAACAGAGAGATCCCTCCTCGGAAAAACCCAGAAGGGTTTAACAGCCATCTTCTTCTCCCCCCAGATTGAAAAAAACAGGCCCCACTGTTATGTACTCAGCCAAGGTTAGTGTAGCCATGCAAGATCAGCCAGCGTGGGGACAAGAAGAGGAGGCAGAAAGCAGAGTGAGGAACAGTTTGTGCAACATATTATATGGTAGTCCAGCAAAAAAAATGAAATCACATAGACTTATCTATTATTTTTTTCTACAACCAATCCTCTATTTTATTTACTTTCTATTAAAAAAATGTCCAGAAAGTTCCTACTTCTTCTTTATCATTTAGGGTTGGGCTAGAGTGTTAGCTTTAAACCACTAAAAAAAGCACTTTGTTGTGACATTGAAGGTCTGCAAATGCACGTATATTATGTGAAAATAAACTTCTGGAGGGCAGACTTTGGCCTGCTTGACAGAGCACTTTGGGCAACAGTCTTGAAGGGCAAAGGAGTGCAGGAAGGCAGGACATTCTTCAAGAAGGGTATCCTAATGGTGCAGGAGTCACCTGTCTCTGTGTGCCAAAAAACAAGCCAGTGGAGAAGACGACTGGCCTGGCTAAATGGACAACTCAGGCTGGAACTCAGCATCAAAAAAGAGAGCTTATGAACTTAGGAGATGGGCCAGGCAACTCAGAAAGACTGCAAGGATGTCATGAGACTATGTAGGGAGAAAATTAGAACTTAATCTCACTACTGCCAGAAAAGACAATTAAAAATGTTTCTATAAATACCTTAACCACAAAAAGAGGGACAAAAAGACTCTCCATCCTTTATGAGATGCAGGTGGGAGCATAGTGACCAAGGACAAGGAAAAGGATGAGGTACTTAACAGCTTCTTTTCCTCAGTAAAGACCCCTGAACTCTATGAACCCAGTTCCCTGAGATGGAAGACAGGAATGGGGAGCAGAATGAAGTGCCCACTATCCAAGGGGAAATGCTTACCAACCTGCTGCTCCACTTAGATGCATACAAACCTATGGGGCCAGATGGGATCTGCCCAAGTGTACTGAGAGAGCCAAGCCACTTTCCATCATTTATCAGCTGTCTTCACTAAGATAGGAAGACCCTCTGGGCAGGGATGGCATCCAGAGGGACCTGGACAGGCTGGAGAGGTGGGCCCAGGCTAACCTCATGAAATTTAACAAGGCCAAGTGTAAGGTCCTGCACCTGGGTCGCTGCAATCCCAAGCACAAATACAGGCTGGGTGGTGAGTGGCTGGAGAGCAGCTCTGAGGAAAAGGACCTGGGGGTCTAGGTGGATGAGAAGCTCAACATGAGCCTGCAGTGTGCACACACGGCTCAGACAGCAACTGTGTGCTGGGCTGCATTAAGAGAGGCATTACCAGCAGGGCAAGGGAGGGGATTCTCCCCCTTTACTCAGCTCTTGTCAGACCCCACCTGGAGTACTGTGTGCAGTTCTGGAGCCCCCAGCATAGGAAGGACATGGAACTGCTGGAGAGAGTCCAGAGGAGGGCCACGAAGATGATCAGAGGACTGGAGCACCTCTGCTATGAGGACAGGCTGAGAGAGTTGGGGCTTTTCAGCCTGGAGAAGAGAAGGCTTCGGGGAGACCTTATAGCAGCCTACCAGTATCTGAGGGGGGCCTACAGGAGGGCTGGGGAGGGGCTGTTCACAAGGTCTTGTAATGACAGGACAAGGGGGAATGGGTTTAAATTGGCAGGTGGGAGATTTGAATGGGACATTAGGAAGAAATTCTTCACAGTGTGGGTGGTGAGGCACTGGAACAGGTTGCCCAGGGAGGTTGTGTCTGCTCCCTCCCTGGATGTGTTCAAGGCCAGGCTGGATGAGGTCTTGAGCGACCTGATCTAGTGGGAGGTGTCCCTGCCTGTGGCAAGAGGTTGGAACTGGATGATCTTTGAGGTCTCTTCCAACCTAAACCATTCTATGATTCTATGATTCTAAGACCTGGCTGACAGGAAGTTAGCAAACCTGACACCTCTCTACAACAAGTGCTGGAAGAAGGGTCTGGGGAGCTACAGGTCTCAGTGATGGAGAAGGTTATGGAGCAGATCATCTTGAGTGCCATAATGGCATGTACAGGACTACCAGCAATCAGGCCCAGTCAACATGGATTAATAAGAAGGTCCTGCTTGATCAACCCAATCTCCTTCTAATCGGTGACCCAATTAGTGGATGAGGGAAAGGCTATGAATGTTTACCACCTAGACTTCAGTAAAGCATTTGACATCATTCTCCTGGAAAAAACTGGATGCTCATGGCTTGGATGGATGGATGCTTCTCAGGGTAAAAAGCTGGCTGGATGTCTGAACACACAGAGTGGTGGTGAAGGGAGTCAAATGCAGTTGGTGGCCAGTTACCAGTGGTGTTCCCCAGCACTCACTTGGAGCCCATTCTGCCAAATTGCTTTAAAAATTATCTGGAAAATGGAAGTGAGAGCACCCTCAGGAGTATTGATCTGCTTGAGGGATATGGACAAGCTGGATCAATAGGTTGAGGCCAATTGTATGAGGTTTAACAAGGCCAGGTGCTAGGTCCTGCAGCTGCATCACAACAATCTTATGCAATCCTACAGGCTTAAGAGAAATGTGGCTGGAAAAATGCCCAGTGGAAAAGGACTTGAGGATGCTGGTTGACAACTGGCTGAATATGAGCCATCAATGTGCTCAGGTGGCCAAGAAGGCAAATGATATCCTGGCCTGTATTAGGAATAGTGTGGCCAGCAGTAGGGAAGTGATCATGCCACTGTACTGACCACTGGTGAGGCCACATCTCATTTACTGTGGTCAGTTTTGGCCCCTCACTGCAAGAAGGACATTGAGGTGCTGGAGTGTGTCCAGAGAAGGGTTTCAAAGCTGGCAAAGAGTCTACAGCACAAGACTTAGGAGAGACAGCTGAAAGTATTGAGATTGTTTAGGCTGAAGAAAAGGATGGTAAGAAGAAACTTTATCACTCTCTTCAGCTACCTGGAAGGACGTTATAGAGAAGTGGGTAATGGTCTCTCTCTGGGGTTGTTCTCTAAACAACCCCAACTCTCCTTGCATGTCCTTCTAGGAGAGTGCTCCAGCCCTCTGATAATTTTTGTAGCCCTATTCTGGACCTGTTCCAATAGGTTAATGTCCCTCTTGTGCTGAGAGCTCTAGAACTAGATACAGTACTCCAGGTGAGCATTCACCAGAGTGAAGCAAAGTGGCCGAATCATGCCCCTTGCTGGCCACACTTTTTTTTGATGCAGCCCAGGATGTAATTTGCCTTCTGGGTGATGAGTACACATTGTTGGCTCATGTCCAGCTTTTCATCTACCAGAATCTCCATTTACTTCCCTTTAGGGCTGATCCTGTCATCTTCTAGCCTTAAGATATTAAAAACCACTGGTTCTAGTATGGAGCTCTGAAGGATACCACTTGACACCAATTTCCATCTAGACATTGAGCTATTGACCATTACCCTCTGGATATGACCATCCAACCAACTCATTATCCACATTCACAGATTCACAGATTGCATCATGTTAGAAGGGACCCTCAAAGGTCATCTTGACCAACTTCCCTGCAGTGAGCAGGGACATGTCCAATTAGTTCAAGCTGCTCAGGGCAACATCGAGCCCTAGGATAGAGCATTGACCATATGTCTGAGCAACCTGTTCCAGTACTTTACTACTTTTATAGTGAAGAAATTCCTTCTTATGTCCAACCTAAATGTACTCTGCTCCAGTTCAAAACCATTGCCCCTTGTCCTAGAGCTACAAGTCCTTCTAAACAGACCTTCTCCAGCATTTCTGTAGGTCCTTTTCAGATATTGAAATGTAGTTATAAAGTCTCCCTGCAACCTTCTCTTCTCCAGACTGAATAGCCCAAATTTGTTAAGCCTGTCCTTGAAGGAGAGAGAGCCCATCATTGTGGTCCTCCTAAGAACTGATTTCAGCAAGACCTGTCATTCTTGTGTTGGGGGCCTCAGACTTGGACACAGTATTCCAAGTGAGGTCTCACCAGAGGAAAGCAGAGGGGCAGAATTATCCTTCTCGATCTCCTGGCCATGCTTCTTCTGATACAGCCAGGCAGATGACTGGACTTCTGCGTAAGTGAGCATTGTTGGCTCATGTACAGTTCCTCATCCACCAGCACCCTCAAGTCCTCTTCTGCAGGGCTGCTCTCAATTTCATCATCTCCCCAGCCTATATTTATATCAAGGGTTGCTCCAACTTAGGTTCAGGACCTTGCACGTTGCCTTATTGAATCTCAGCCCACTTCTCCAGCCTGTCCATGTTCCTCTGGATGGCATTCCATCCTTCAGCCTTATCAACTGCATCACTCAGATTGGTATAATCTGCAAATTTGCTGAGGGTGCACTCAGTTTCACACAGAATCATAGAACATTAGAGGCTGGAAGGGACCTCCAGATATCATGGAGTCCAACCTCCTTGACAAGGCAGGATCATCTAGGGTAGTCTACACAGGAACACATCCAGGCAGGTTTTGAATGTCTCCAGAGAAGGAGACTCCACAACCTTTCTAGGCAGCCTGTTCCAGTGCTCCACCACCCACACTGTAAAGAAGTTTCTCCTTATGTTGAGGTAAAACCTTTTATATTCAAGTTTGTAGCCTTTGCTTCTTGTATTATTGCTGCTGACCACCTAAAAGAGATTGGCTCCATCCACTTGACACCCAGATATTTATGTACATTGATGGGATTCCTCTTCTCCAGACTAAACAGCCTCAGGTTTTTCAGTCTCCCTTTGTAGGGGAGATGCTCAAGTCCCCAAATCATCCTCGTGGCTGTCTGCTGGACTCTTTCCAGCAGGTCCCTGTTTCTCAGGGCCCAAAACTGCACATAGTATTCCAGATGTGGTCTCATTAGGGCAGAGTAGAGGGGGAGAAGAACCTCCCCACACATGCTGCTCACACTTTTCCTGATGTACCCCAGGATGCCATTGGCTCTCTTGGCCACAAGGGCATATTGCTGCCCCATGCAGATCTTGCTCTTCACCAGCACTCCAAGGTCTTTTTCCACAGAGCTGTTTGCCAGCAGGGCAGCCCCCAGCCTGTACTGGTGCTCGTTGTTACTCTTCCCCAAATGCAGGACACTGCACCTGTCCTTACTGAACTTCATGTGGTTTGCCTTTGTCCAGCAGTCCAGCCTGTCCAGATCTTGTTGCATGGCTGCATAGCATGATGGGGTGTCAGCCAAGCCCCACAGTGGGGGGACCCCTGAGGAACATCATTTGTCACCTGTCTCCATCTGGACATGAGGCCACTGACCACTATGTGATCATCCAACCAACTTCTTGTCTCCTGGACAGTCCACCCATCAAATCCATATATCTCTATCTTAGAGAAAAAGATGTTGTGAGGTACTGTGTCAAAGGCTTTAGCAAAATCCAGACAACTGACATCTGTTGGTCTTCCTTTGTCCAATGATGTATTTACACCATTGTAAAAAGCCACTAGGTTGGTCAGGCTGTCCACTAGTTGGTGAAGCTGTGCTGGCTGTCTGTTCCATGATCTTCCCAGGCACAGAGGTGAGGCTGACAGGTCAGTCAACAATTTTTAGGATTCTCCTTTTCACCCTTTTTAGAAATGGGAAGTTTCCAGGGACTTCACCTCTCTGCCAGGACTTTTCAAATATCACGCAGAGGTTGCTTTGCAACTATATCAGCCAAATCCTTCAGAACTCCAAGATGCATCTCATCAGGTCCTATATATTTATTTATGTTCAGGTTCCTCACACAGTCCTGAAAATGACTTTCAGTTACAGTGGGGGAGACTTTGCAGAGAATCACAGAATCAGAGAATGGTAGGATTTGGAAAAAACCTCTGGAGGTCATCTCATCAAACACTGCTGCTAAGGCAGGTACACCTAGATCAAGTTACACAGGAATACATCCAGGAGGGTTTTGAAAGTCTCCAGAGAATAAGACTCCACAACCTCTCTAGGCAGCCTGTTGCAGTATTCCATCAACCTCAAAAGAAAGAAGCTTTTCCTTAAGTTCAAGGGAAACTTCCTCCATTCTAGTTTACACCCATTGCCTCTTCTACACTGGACACCAATGAAAAAAAAACAAAACAGCCCTATCCTCATGACCTCCACCCTTTAGATATCTATATGCATCTTAAGATCTCCTTACAGTCTTTTCCCTGGTTTCTCAGCTTCTCCTCATAACAGAGATACTCCAGTCCCCTAATTGTCTTTGTGACCCTCTGTTGGACAAGAGTTCAGTAGTTCCCTGTATTTCTGGATCTGGGGAAAAAAAGGATGGAAAATTATTTATCTAATTGAATGCATATCTAGAAGTACTTTTTAAAAAAATAAGTTACATTGCTGCTCTACACCTGGTAGTCCATCAGCTAAGGTACAGGATTGCCACAAATCCACAGATGGATTTTTGTTGCATAAAGTTTACATTAAGTCCTACATAAATTAAGGTCCTTAAGTAACAAATACATAGTCAAACTTGCATTAAAAATGGAAGGATATCAAAACCTGAGTTCATTTTCAAACCTATAGCTGATGACTTTACATTTAATCAGATGTGAATACAGTAGATAAAGGGTTAATACTTACTGTGAACACTTCTGAATGGAAAATTACTAAGTTCATATGTTGGTAGATGATGAGAAAATGTTCTGTCTACAATGTTCAAATATACCACACAGCAAGTTCTGCAACTCCTTAAAGTGTTTTGATTCAAGTGCCTTTGAGTAGGTTTCCTCCAAACATGATAATGTGTCTCAAAAGAGATTGGTAACAGCTAATTGCCAGTTTATCACAAATATTAGCCTTTTAGATAAGTGTTGAGATGCGCAAATACTCTGCTAAGCAATGCAGACACATAAGAGCTAATAAAGATGTCAGAGTTGTATGAAAAAACTTGTTTTAAAACTTCACTCAAAGACATTTTAGATTTTTAGGCTCATTTCCCACTTTATATATATCTGTTGCATTATATCTGAATTGCAGCATTCCTGAGCTGCCAGAAGGCAGAAGAATTTATCTGCCTTTGTTTATTTCATTAGATATTTTCACTATTTGCTACAGTATTCACCAAACTTTTGCTCCTGTGGTTCAGAAAATATGATTTCAGTTCTTCATGGTTTTGATGGGTGGTGGCCAACCTCAGATTGATCATGGAAGAAACTCCAATAATGTGTTAAGCAGTGTGGGTACTAATTTATTTGTTTTCCCTTACATATCTGAACAAGTTTTTCACTCTATTACAAAACATTTTCAGTAGCTTAGGCTGTCACAGCACCAGATACACAAAATTCTTTCACCATTACTGCTTAAGCAACATAATAACAAATGATACAAAAATGCCTGCATCTTTCTACCATTCCATCACCTATAATTTTATCTCTCCCAAATAAAATAATTTTCACTGTTTGGAAAGTAGCTTAATACTTAGCTTGAAGCACTTCGAGTTTTCCAGTTTTCCACACAAACATTAGCCATCTGTACCAGCTCAATGACATCACCTGAAAGTGAGTTTTACAAGACAATAGCAGGAAATACAGGACCTGCTCCCTGTGAGGAAACTCCATGTGATTCAACCTGAGAACCAGAATGAAATGTTGCTTCTCCTTAAAAATTATATTTTCAGTTTATGTCATCTTTAATTTAAAAGCAAACTTATTAGCTTTATAGTAGATTTTTTTTTCATTCAGGAGTTAAAAAAATGGTTAGTTCTCAGTGCTTGTTTTCCTGAAATCTTTTTTTTTATAGATTACCTTTAAGCTCTAAGACCCACTGTCACCTGGAATAAATTACCATAGTCCTGCCACAATGAGTTCAATTGGTCAAATTATCTAAGAGAATTTTTTTGCCAGAGAATTTGTATCATTTTATTTAACAGTAATTTCCATTCTTTGTACTTTACAGCATATATTTCACATTGAAAAAGCAAAGTCTAAACAATCTGTGATCCTACATCCTACCATGTGCAACATCAGCTGCTTCACAAAAGGGCCAAAACACAGCTGCTATGTTTTATACTCCATCAGATTTATCATTCTTGCTAATATCTGATACGAGCTGTTGTCTTCCTTTTAATGTCATGTCTTTGGCTTTAATTGTATAACTCAACACATTGTTACTAATAGCAATCTAAGAATCACAGAATCACAGAATGTCAGGGGCTGGAAGGGACCTCAAAAGATCACCCAGTCCAACCCTGCTGTTAGTGCAGGTCCTCCTATACCGGATCACATAAGAACATGTCCAGGTGAGTTTTTAATATCTCCAGAAAGGGAGACTCCACAACCCGCCCTGGGCAGCTTGTTCCAGTGCTCTATCACCCTCACAGTGAAAAAAATTCTCCTCATGGTTACATGAAACTTCCTGTGCCTCAACTTCCATCCATTGCCCCTAGTTCTGTCATTGGGGCAATTGACAATTGTATTATGTTGCATTTTTACCTTCAGCAGCAAGCTCTAAGTATTATTTTCACGGTATAATTTCGAAACCATATATACAATTCTCCATGAGTTTTGAAATAGTCACTTTTCTGTGGCCATTTCAATCTGTAATATCTATAGATCTACTATATGTTCATATGCACTCATGTCAAGAAAGAGTACACCTCGTCTCTTGTGACAATAGCTTTATTATCTTTCTTAGATACCTTCTGTATTTCCTCTGAATTATTTCAAAGGCACAGAATGGAATCTAAAATTGCCTATCCCTGGGGATTCTCTAGGTAGCTTCTTTTCTCTCTAGTAAAATTTTGATAATCAGTCCCATAGTTATAATGTTTTACATTTGCCAGGGTCTGTATTCGACCCACTCAGCAATTTCTGAGCCTAGAATGCTCCTTGAATGTTGTCTCTGGGTACTTCAAAAGAATGCACTGTGTAACTTTCTTTAGTTTTTAATTCTTAAAGTCTTCCCCTTGCTAGTAATTTTTAATCTTCTTACAAAAAAAAAAAAAAAAGAAAAAGAAGTTCACCATCCTTCTTTTGCTTTCCTTTCACTAAATTTATTGAAGTCCTGTTGGCTATTAAAATTCTATCCTTCAGTGACATTTTTGCCTTCTGCATTTTAAGTAGATAGAATTAAGGGTCAGTTTGTATTTTTACTATCTGATTCTTTGGAATAGATATATAGTGGATTTTTTTTTTTTAATTATCAAAACCAAAGTGTTAGATAATTTGCATATGACAAGGAACAGCAAGTAAAACGAAAAAAACAAAAGGATTATTAAATCTTACTAGCACTAGACAGTAAATTGCCATGTTCAGTATTAATGAAATATAACCATTGTACTAACCTGAATGAATATAAAAGAGATGGGAGCTAACAACTGCTTGGAAAAAAACCCTAGAAATTAAATTCTAGATTGATCTGTTTAACCCAAAATCACCCATCATAAATAAATAAATAAATCCAAATACCAAAATAGTTCAAACCAACAGGTAATAAGATATCCTACTCTTAATGGGTCTGAGTTTACTCAAAGACTACTAGCTGTAAATAAAGAGTATTGCAGGAAGTATCTGGCATACATTTTCCCTATTTGTTTTCTCCCAGGCAGACTTTGTCAGTAGTTTGAGAGACATACACTTTCCTTCATCAAAAAGCCAAATACTCTGTTCAAATCATGAAGCTGAAAATATCTTTGTAAAAGATCTATTGCAGTACAATTTCTTTCTTCTTTTCTAGTTGCAGTTGCTTCTATGCATAAGAGCAGGGGCAAACAATGACTACCTGAATTCAGCACTGGAAAAAAAAATGAAGTCAATTGCTTATGGGCCACTACTATTTTTTTCTTCATTCAAGCTATGTCATAGTCCATAAAGAAATAATCTGTCAATGCTATATATTTACTTCACAGCTGTGACAATAAATTCCTCATTTTATTCTTATCTTACCCCAGGTAGCTTCACTGACGTTGTTAGATTTACTCTCCTTTTTCATCACTGTCAGTGAAAGCAGGATCAGGCTGAAGAACAGGCACTGCCATGTGCACTCTATGAAATGTATCTATGAATCACAAAGTGTTTTAAAAGCTTTGTTCTTCTTATTTTATTAATTGAAAAACAATTCAGCTAGGATTTAATTTTCAGCCCCAAATGGCCTTCTTTAATACAGGACGAGACATGCATATACATTAATCGTGCGTTAAAAATCTTTCACATTTGTAGTGCTGATATTAACATTGTATTTTATGTTGATTGATATGAGCTGCTTTAAATTTCCTGTCACAGAAACCAGAGGCAGACCAAACCTAATCCTATGACAGAGAGATTATACTACATAAAATATAAACAGGGATAAGAAAATTAACCATAAATATTTATGTGTTTGTACTTGCAGTTTTCTATTTTTATAAATCCATTAGGTCTCACCAGAGATCTTTAATACATTATTTTCATTTCAAATACCCCATTTGAAAATTCAAGTATATGTATGATTCAAAGTCAAGGCAAGCTAAATTAACGTACTGTCATTTATAATAAACCATGTGGAAAAACGAGAGGTAATAAGGAGAAGTTCAGGATTTTAGTGTTTTAAGAGACCACACTGACCAAAGCCATACAAAGGTCAGTATCTCTTTGTCAAATATGGGTAAACTTCAATGTCTGATAAACCTCAGTGGGCTGAAGAACAAGAAACCAGTATACAAGGTCTTGCATTTTCATTATCATTTATGAAAATTAAATGCAAAATTGGGGTAAAGGGGTTTAATATAGACCAACATATTTCATCTTCCATTTGCACCTGTTGTAATAGACATGATTACTGTTCAAGTCTTGATGCTGAGGGAGCTGGAATTGTTTAGCCTGAAGAAAAGGAGGCTGAGAGGAGACCTTACTGCTCTCTAGAGCTACCTGAAAGGAGGTTGTAAGGAGGCTGGTGTTAGCCTCTCCTCCCAAGGAACTAACAGGTCAAGAACTAACAGGTCCCAAGGAACTAACAGCCTCAAGCTGTGCCTGGGGAAGTTTAGATTGGATTTTGGAAGAATTTCTTTACTGAAAGAGTGGTGAGACATTGAAACAGGCTTCCGAGAAAGTGGTGGTGTCAGTCACTGTCCCTGGAGGTGTCCAAAAAACAAGTAGATGCAGCACTTTGGGATATAGTCTAGTAGTCATGAAGGTGTTGGGCAGGAGCTTGGACCTGATGATCTTGGAGGTTTTTCCAACCTAAATGATTCTAAGATTCTGTGATTCTATGATCCTAAGTCTATGGATGCTAAAACATACAGGAAGTATTATTTGCAAAAATGTATGTTATTGGCTTCAGTTGGCCAAGTCAATCTGATGCACTTTTATGTGACCTGCTCAAAGTGGTTGTACTCTGCAAGGGGTTAGGCCCAATGACTTCTGGAGGTCCTTTCCAAACACTAGCATCCTATGGTTTTACAAAACTAAGCTGAGGTGAAATTCTAAGCAGTGTTTCTGTTACCAGCCAAAATAAAGTCTAAAGCCAATGCACACACGTGCACACACAAGTGTGCGCACACCTACTCACACATGCACAAGTACACACATACTTTTTCAATGAAAAGTGTAAGAGTCCCCTGTCTCTATCCTAGGTCTGTGAAAACAGCCCTCCCTCAATGGGGATTCCTTAGCTTGAGGTAAGCAAAAGCCACAAGCTTCCAAGGGAACCTTGGGAACCAGCCTTCAGAGGATAAATGCTTAAAATGCTTCTTTTGTTGCTTTTGATGACAGCTAGGAATCCAGTCCTCTAACACAGTTATTCACAACCATTTTTAAAAGTTAAAGGATAAAGAAAGTTTATTGCTGTGGCCAGCACACACATTTATTACTATAGATTTTAAAAATATATACCTGTACCTTCTCTGTCAAAGACTTCCCATAAGCTCTCAAGTGAAGAGCATAGGAAATGACAGCATTGAACTGAAATCCTTAACTCTATTACCTAGAAAGCAAGCTATTCTGCTTTGCAATACACATTGTGCCAATATTCCTCACAATCACTAAAAAGCTCAATATGCTCAAGCCAGAAATGTCCCCTCCTTGTGCCTAGGTTTTAGGATTCTGGAGAAAATGGGTGTTTGCTCATGTCTCATAAATGTCATCCCTGACACTTGACAGAGTTATTGGCAACATCTTTCTGAGATTTGCCAAGGGTGACTTTCTGATTACCATTTTCTGGGTATGCAGCAAGTAAAATCGCTAGTTACGTGAGGCTGGCACGGGCATTTACTTCTTCTGCTCAGGTTATGGACATTGTGACAGCTATGCAATGGAGGTACTAGGATTCCAACAACAATATCTCCTATTTAAAGGAGATATCTAGAAGATTTTTTAAAAAGTTGAAATGAACATGGGAATGATTATCTTCTGCAGCACTTGTTGGTTTAGTGTTGGTTTGGATTTTTTCTTGGTATGAACTTGTTGACCAAATCTGGCTAACAAAACTTTCAGAATCATTGTTTGAAACAAACAAACAAAAAATAATTTCAAGACTGATGCAAAATAGGGATTTAAAGATAATAATATATGCATGGATTTTTGCTTTATCTCCTAATTTCTACACCATGACAGTGTTTGGGAGTCACAAACTTTTCTCCTGCCAAAGGGAGAGAAATTCCCTTTTTGGTGTTTTCTTTTTTGTCAGGAAGGAGTATCAAAAGCTTTACAAACCCACTTGGCTCTTTAAGGAAGAGACTTATGAAAAAAAATCCCACTAAATACCGTTAACTTTGCAATACATCACATGGCATTGCAGCATGGAGTGAGATGAATACATTTGAAGTCAAGAAAAAATGGGTTTGACTACAGCAAGCTAAAATGACTGTATTTCAGAGCTCAGGATAGCCTCCAAGGAGGTCCATCTTGTCATGCCATATAACTAGTTGTGAGGGAAAAAAATTAAAGGGGTATTTTTCTTGTTTACAGCAATGTTATTTATCATATTGTAATTCAACAGATTTAGAAGCTGGGCATGATGATCTTCCAAATTGTAAGCTGTATATGGATTAGACTGTATTTTGCATTGTTTGTAACATCTGAATCTGAAAAAAAAGGCAAGACAAACTAACCTGAAAATAATACCTGACAGCATTAAACAGCTTAAAAGCTTCAGGTCCCACTAAAAGGCTTCAGGTCCTATTCTTCATATTGGACAATCTGATCTCTGGGAGCCATGTGTAAATCCACCTAATAGGATTTTTTGCTAAGTAGGTCAAATTTTATAACTGTAGTCTCTGTCAGAGATTGGATTTTTCTTTACAAGCCACTCTTAGGTCTTCAGAAACTGCCTCTTGTACCTGACAGCTCTTTCAGATATATTAATTTGACATATTAAGGTATTAAGAGATGGAAGATGGCCCTGGGAAAAAACAAATAAACAAGCAAATAAAAACCAAACAGACAAACAAACAAAAAACAAACACAAAAAACACCGCAACAAACCAAGATTCCTTTGAGGGGTGCATCAAGACAGACAATGAAGACGTGTCCTACCTCATTTTAAAAGATGTGTACTTTCTCTCACATCTCCCATCAAGGCATTAAGCAGCACTTGAAGTCAATTCAGTACCACCAAACACCCTGCTATCATCACATCCTCTGTGGAATAGCCCCTTATTAGTAAAAGCAGTGAATACAGGATGCAATGATGGGGAGTGTGATGTGGCGTGTATATATATACATACATCTCACACGCTCAGGGTATGTACTGGTTTGAAATCCTCCAATTAGTTCAAACCAGCACAGGGTAGGACAAGGCCAGTGCATGGCCTTTGACAAGTAGAAAGCAAAGTACTGCAGCATGTTTACACTTCTATATAGAGGTTTGCATATTACCACCTTAACAGTATGAGCTGTCTCAGAATCTCCACAGAGGCATCTAGGGATGCCTTTGCAGTTGCTGTTCTTTGCAAATGGTAGTGGATGTGGGCTACAGAAATAGAAAAAAGGAGCTACAGAACTGCTATTGCAAAGGTTTCATGCACAGGTGAAAACTCAAAGCACTGCAGAGAGCTGTAGATAAGCAATGATGTCATCTGAATGTGAAGTAAAGTTTATGATTGAAATGTGTGCTAGAAGGTAGACATGTGCTAGAGGTGAAAAGCTAAGAGTACACCATGTTATGGTTGTGGCTGTCCAAATATTTTCATAAGCACCAGGAAAGGGAATGATGACACCGAGTCAAAGCAAGCCACTGGTAGCTCAAACAGGAATGAAAGACGCAAAGAGCAGAAATGAACACCATCGTTGGAAAAAAGCAAGATACACTCCTTTGTCTCTGCTCTGCACACCATTATGCAGTGTGGTATACGGAGACAAAAGGCCAAGTTTTCCTACTGAAGCAAAATGAAACTTTTTTAAAAAACCCCAAAAAACTAAAAGGAATGCTTGTCAGCATTTCTTGAGGGTACAGTACTGAGCACAGCCATCCCAAAGCATCTTCCACTATTTGCTTTTGACAGTTTACTTTGATGTTTTAAGATCTTAAATTCTGCTCACAAATAGAGAAAAAGGGATGAAACAAAATGAAAGAAAGAATCAAATAAGTTAAGCCCAAGTCACAGTGGGAAGCTGCTGCTGAAGTCACAGTAGGTATGTATATTGCAGATATTATGAGCTATGTTTCAAGTTTAGTAGTTTCTCCCTGCTGGCTTAACCTCCACTCAAACTCTTTAACTGTTTTAACTCTTCTGTTTTCTGGTCTAAAAATCAAAAGCTCCACTCTAAACCTGGATGTCCTCAGAGGAGGCAGTGTGTGCTATGTTCTCATAGGATGCTTGGCAAATGCAGACACAAGGCTTAGCCCAGCCCAGAGCTCACCTGCAAGGGTGGCTGGGGACTGCAGCTGGGCTGCCTCTCACGCAACACCAGAGGGGCCACAAGGACACGAACTGCGCTGCCCTTTCTCGGTCGTCTTCATGAGGACAAGGGGAAGGCTGTGGCCACTCGCCAGCTTTGGCTGGAGTCCATACACTTTGCACCAGCTGAGCAGCACGACATGGACTGTAAAATCTGGCCTAAAGGTTTTAAAATGTTTAGAGTCACAAAGGCAAAAAGGCTAGTCTGAATAAATGGTTCAGCCTGCTCTGATGCACTTCTCATCTGTGGAGGTATAAGAGATCCTTTTAATTATCCTGGATGGGAGCTGAAAAATGACACAGGACTGGAGGAATAGGACACAGAGGCATTGAGGTTACTTTAGAGATGATTCAGATCTTGTTACTATTTCTCTCTCCTTGGCAGAATGTTTAAAAACTGGCAAGGGAGCATTAGTGTTGCTGCCAGAGCATCACCATAGCTGCACAGGTGTGCAGGCATGAGCAAGCAGCTCCTTCCAGGTTGGTGTAGAGGAATGAGGAACAGGAGATATCACCAGCCTCACATCCCAACGACACAAACATGCAACAGAACTTAAAAGCAGATTGGTTAAAAAAAGACCAAATAAGTGTTCTGTCCTAGCAGGTTGGCACAAGGTAACTGAAGCATATCATATGTTGCTATTTGGCCTCTCTACACAGCAGATGTCTTTTTCACAGGTCAGGCATAGAGTGAACAATTGATTCAATGGCTAGAAAAATGTTGAGAGAATGAGGAGTAAAAAAAAAAAAAGGATATGGTCCAATGTGTAGTATGTACTTCATAAGCATATGTGTAGGAAGGAGATAATCCTCTCCACAGTTCTTTTAGCAGGTGTTTATCCTTTTTGGTATTGACAGCAGTATTTTGTATCTACACAGCAGACATGCAGAATAAAATTCCTTTCCACACTCACAAAAAATAATTGCCCCTTATGTGACTTACAGCTGCTCCAGTCATTCATCAATGTCGCTGTCCTCTTTGTCCAAACCAACATGATGAAACTATTGCTTCCTCTGAAATTTTCTGAGAATTGCATAACCTCCGAATAATCAGGGTGTTAAACACTGACTTCCTTTAAAGCACTTATTGCTAAGAAAGATGCTTTCCTAAGAACACAAGCAGAAAAGCTTCAGAGGAAATACAATGTCATGTTTGGATGCTAAGGTGACAGGCATTGTTTAGGAAGCCTGAAAAAGACAATAATCAGTGGGCAAGCAAAATCTTAATACTCCTTTTGCTCCCAAACAGATTTTACTTCTGCAGAACAAAATGTTGTTTCCTTTCTGATATTCAAAGAGAGGCATGTAGAAGGTCACATCCACTGTAAGCCAATATTGTCTCACTGTACCTAGGGTGAAGCTCTCCCTGAAATAATTGAAATAGCTCAGGTAAATCAGTAGACACCTTTGAGCTAAATAATTTTCTTGTGCAACAGCTTGAACAAAAGCTGAATGAAAATACCAACCACTGAAAAAGAGTATCTGAGCTTTTACTTTGGACAAAGCTGAAATTAGACCTGCCCTGGTAATAAGACTTCTCACAAGGACACATGGATTCATAAATCCTGAATGTGGACAAAGTATGGGACATTCCCTGTGGATCTGAAAATCTGTACAATGTTAGACATTTAAATGCAGTGGTGTCATTCCCTGGCAGTGCAGAATGCAATCAGCCAGTTATGCTGAGATGCTCTACGCCAGCATTTCCTTATGTGCCCAAAAAGGGTCCTCACTTCTCTGCTGAATCCACTTGTATTAGATGCACTTTATATTATCCCATTTTTCACGCGTGCAATTTGCCTTCAAAATAAATTAAAATACTGTGGTTTTTTTTTTTTCATTCATTTGCTTTTTTAGCCAGCTTGGATTGGATGTGAACTGTGGATTTACTAAAACTACATCACTTTATACTAAATTAATAAAATGGCAAAGGTTGTGGATATGACACATTGTATTTCCCATATTTTGGGTAGATGGGGCCATTAATCTGGAAAGTGAAATGGCCACTTCATACCAGCAATATTTTCCAGAGATCTCTAGACTCATTAGGCATTCTCAGTACATCCAGAAGAGTAGTGTAAATAAAATACACTGTTTTCTGATGAGCTTTGATGAGCAGATGTTCAGGGTTTTTGTTGATTCATGTCTGGGATGTTTTTAAAACTTTTCTGCTTGTGTTCCATTTCCTGTTGAGGGAATTGAGAATGACCTAGATGAAAAGGGACAATTGTGACTGTGTCTGCCTGGATGCTGCCCAGGCCAGCAGCTGTGAGGTGGCCACCACAACGTGCCTGACTTGCAGGAGGAGAAATTACATAATTTGGCGTTTCAGCTACTTGTGTATTCAGCTCTTGGTACAGACAAAATACTGCACCTCTATGCATTTCTTATTATCACTCTTGTCTGGTAGCCTGGAAGTGCATTTGAGGATAAAAGATAATGCGTGTGGTGAGCCTTTCTATTTGCTCTTTGGTGATTTCTGCACGTGAAGACATTTTTAGCAGCAATATAGTAAGTGAAATCTGGAATTCTGAATCCTGAAACTGGAATTCTGTCACTTTCTAAACTGACTTAGAATATTAATAATTTGACATCTGTATTTTCTTTTCTTTTTTCATATCTTCTGTTTAATTTAAACTGGAGTGTTGATGCATTACAATATATTGGTAATTACTTGGTTCACCCTTGGAAAAAAATTACAATTTTTACTCCATGACAGCCACAGATATAGATTAATTTGAAGTCATATAACACATTTTATTTTTTTTTTTCAAGCTAAAACCCTTAATGTGTTACTGTTCTGATTGCCAGAGATAAAAATATATGGCCATGAGATGCTCCCAGGTTCCCAAATACTGTGGAAGGGCTGAAAATTAATCTGCCTTACTGGAATGTAGTGACAGAACAGAAAAGTGTGGGAAAAGGAGTAGAAGATCATGTAGAAAAAAACCTAAGGTAAGTGATTAAAGAGGAAAAGAAATGCAGAATAAAGCAAATAAATCTGTGCAAATACGTGAGAACAGGAACAAAGAAGTGATCTTAAGCTGATTCATGAGATAGTACAGTTGAAGATAATTAAGCCTCCCTGCAGCAGTGAAAATGTGATCAAGAAAAAAGATAATAAGATAAGCCAAGTTTTGGGAGGCCCTATCAAGCAGTCTTTCTGAAGGAACAGAAGTTAAAGTTCCTGCAGTTCTATACACCACTCGTGATGCACACATGGGATCAGGAATCATATGGATACTCTGCTACAAAGTTCCACTTCTCACAGGGAAAAGAGTTTTACAATGAGTGCAGCTAAGTGGGGCTTTTTGGAGGATATATCACAGATGGCCCATGCAGAAAGGCACACTGTAAACACCAGCCTTGGCTTCCTACAGAACCCAGACCAAGATTTTCATTCTGCCTCACGATGAGGAGCACATAGTAGTTTTAGGAAATAGGTGGCAGAATGCTTTGCTTGTTTAATGAGAAACTGGATGTGAAATCAGCCTAGCACAAGGCACAAATTAGAAGATATATATATACTTATATTTTAATTTTTTTTTAAAAAGAAACGTATCAGAAGGATATTTTTTCCTAAATAAAACAATTATTTGATAGAAGCATTTTGTAATTTTTTTCCCCAAAACTCTGTTTCCTTGAAAACATGAATACCAAAATATTTTCCATGGGAAAATGATGGTTTATATGAATTTCCTGTTTCGAAAGAAAAAAAAAAAGAAGATGGTGAGACATAATCTGTGAACACTGAAGAAGTTAATTTAAAAGTAACATTTAGTGAGAATAGTATACAAATTAAGCAGACAACAGAAAAGAAAACATAATCTAAAATTACTGCTAGAAGATTTTTAGGTGGTATGATGGGAAATTCTAAAGCAAGAGTATTTTAATAACTAAATGATTTCAACTGTTCTGCATCCAAAGCTAGGGCATATAATTATTATTAGACTATACATACACACATACATGTATATACATGCACAAAATGATTTAAAAAGTATCACATCATCAACACAAATATCCCACACAATAGTAATTGATGGGTCCTGTGCTTGCAATAGTCACCAGCTTTTAACGGCCAGCTGCTAACAAACGTAAATTCTGCTTAAAATATAAGTTTGGCAAAGCAGCCTTACTTCATTACAAATAGCTAAGATTTCTTAAGAGTATTGTATTTTACAGGAAGGATTTACTTTAATACATAGATATCTTAATGTCTTGCTTTTTCTAAGTTTACTAGCAAAGTAAACTTTCTATACCACTCAGTTTCATCAATATAAACCTATCCACTTCACAATGAACATTTCTCTTGTGAGGAACATCTTTGAAGAGCTCATTTTAGATGGTCAATATTTGTTTATCACTGTCTATTTTTTGTAGTGTGTACCTACACTAGCCATTTGTTATATAGTTTTCTTACTCTGAAGTGTCTATGGAAGAAAATCAGCTCCAATAGCTTTTATGAAAGAGAAGTGTGTATACAGGACCTTTCAGATTTTCCATTAGGAGAGTGAAGATAAGGAAATAAGCACTTACTCCCAGGACAGTTTCTTTTTGCCAGTGATGGGAAAGGTATAAATGCATAAATAAAAACAAAACAAACAAAACAAAAAAAATGTTTTTGGGATCTAAACTAGACACCACAGCTTTTTTGTATTCATAACTCCTCTTCATTGGTAACACTTTCACCACTTAACATGCCCAGAATCTTTAAAACTACATTAAATGTTTTGTTTGCATTTTCACATCCAAGTGAGACTGGAACAAAATGCTTGTCCCTTGCCCACAAGAAAACTTCCTGCAGTATCCAGGTGTGCATTAATATTAAAACCTACCAAGGCAGTAATTGAAAAGAGGGATTTTGGGTCCTTAGGATTGAAGGACTCATTGGTAACTCTCTTTCCAATTGCAGAATGCTAAATACCTCAAAAATTCACTGTGATTTAGTAGCACTAGCAGCTGTTAATGCTATTATCTGTAAATACTAGTGCAGGAAATTCCCTGTACAGAGGCAGAAATAGCATCTGTAGTACTGCGATAAGTAGTCAATCATTTTAAAAGGATCTCTACACTTCCACCTCTCCTTTTGGAATTGGCCAAAGACAAATTATTTGTATAAATATGTATGCAAATAGTATTCAGATGTAATTAATGAGGGAAAACACCTAAAATCTAATCCATTTATGGCCAAAATGTGTCTCAAAATAGTGAAAAACTGAACACATTGGAATACATATTTTTCACAGTAGCAGAAAATGTGGTCCTAAAATTACAGATTGCGTAGATGATACGCTGGAAGTTCAATCAGTTGAATTAAGAATATGTAGCTCCAAAAATGCCCTTGAATGCAAACACAGATTTACTTCACAGCATACTCTAATACTGAATCACCTTTACTTTCTGCTGCAGCTACAGAGAACTAATCTGTCCTCCGTAAAGGATAAATGTCTCACAAAAGATGCCAAGGAACAATCACAAAGGATTAAATTAGTATAAGACAATTTGATTGTTTTTTTAAACAATAAAAGCATAAACAGTAGAATAGTAGATTTTGATACTTGTACATCTATATTTTGCTTATTTAGTTTGATTTTTTTAAAAGCCTGCTTTATAGTGTCTTAAAACTTGGAACATTCATCCACGCATAAATAATGCTCCCAAAAGACAAGCTAATTTTTCTAACTAAAAATGCATTTAGAAACAAATTGGCACAAGTACTTGTTTTACATTCAATATTAAGTTGGCACTATGTCTGGTCTCTGGCAGCATCGTCTATACTCCTCTTTGTTTGCTACCACTCCGTGCTCCAGCACTGAAGCCAACACCTGTGGCCATATAAAAGGCTATGTACAGCAGCTGCAGGACTCAGATGTCCATACTGAAAGAAATTTCTAAAGCATAAGCATTTGGATGTGTGGCTGGCTTCCTCGTCTGAGTCTGCAAGGCTTTCTTTGGAGGTCCACACTGCTTGACATTTTATCTATCAACCGCCTGCAGTGTTATTACTGACCAATGTGTAGTGGTAACATAGAGCAGCCTCATGCTTAAAAAAGGTGCTTTTGGTTATGCTGATATATGGCTGTCACAGTTCTTCATTGAAGATAGTGTTTTGCAGTTTATTTTCAATTGTGCTACCATTTTTACAGATATATGAAGGGTAAAGTCCATCCTAAAGATTAATATGAAAGCTAAATATTAGTAAACCACAACACAAATTTCCGCTTAAAACTTTGTTCCCAGAAATTAGTTCATTTAATGAGGATGAACGTAAGTCCCATTAATATGCGTATTAATCACCCGATCTTTTTGGGGACCAAATAATCATGAAAACATTTTACAGCATACAGTTCCTAACATACATTATGCAGACATTTTATTATGTCTCCTTCCCACCTGGACATGATCCTGTGTGACATACTCTAGGTGATCCAGATAAGGCAGGGAGTTTGGACAAGATGATTTTTTGAGGTCACTTCCTACTGCTAACATTTCATGATTCTGTGATTAAGGCTCATCTGTATGGGGCAAGTGACAAAAATCACTACTCAGAGCAATATATACTCATATATTCAGGTATAGCACATACTCAGAAATGTGCTCACAGATGCTACTTCCAATTGGAAAGAGCAACTTGACTTGGCTTTGCAGGCAATCTAGAGCAACAACGTCAATGCAGGAGGTTTTGTGTTTAGATGTTGTTTCTTGGGGATTTTTGTTTTGTTTTGGTTTGGTTTGGTTTTGCTTAGGTTCTTTTTGGTTGGTTGGTTGGGATTTTTTCCCTAGAAAAAAACTCCTATACTATGAAGTCACTTCCTTTCTCAACTGTAGTATAACTTCTTGTGTGGAAAATTTCTAAAATAAATAGAAACACATATTTGTAATTACAGACCGCACTGCCCTGCTCTCAAGTAAATACAGAATGTATGTAACAAAAATGAAATCACTCTGATATTATTAGAACAAGCTGATGGAAGTATCAATGTTATTTACATTAGGATGCTGGAATGTAAAAGCAGGTAGAAGGGACAGGCATGTTCTTCAGTTGTGCAAACCTGAGATAAATACTACAGAGAAAAGAATTTAGCCCTAAGGATTCTGCAACACTGTTGCAAACAAATAATGAAAAAGGGCAAAGCTGATTGACTGCCATGGCAACATGAAAAGCAATTATTTGGAATTATCATGAGTGCCTTGTCTTCTCCATGGCATTCCATAACCCAGAATAAAGGAAAGCTAATTCTTAGATCAGGAGTATATTTAGCAGCAGATTTATGTTTTTCTGTGGCACCTGCGTATTAGGTTGCACTGCATATGCTAAGCATTTAGCTAGATGACCAAAACACACAGAGAAGTTCTGATGCAGCTTAGCTTTATTAACATCTTACACAGAACAGCAAAGTCAGGGGACTCATCTGCACACCTGATCAGCTTGTACAGTTGACTTCCACCTGATGTTCAGTGGTTTTAGTCAATAAAAGGAGTATTTTTATTTCATGAAGCAATCGGAAAATTTTTTGAAGACTTTTAATATGTAGTGAATTCTGAGCTTATTACACAATTACCATGCTGGTTTATCACGTATGAAATACAAGGTAAGAAACTTTCACTCTCATTTGACCTAGTCATGCATTTCTCTTTCTCTTCTATTCTTGGGCATTTTATTGAAGATAAATAGGATTTAAAAGGTTTATTTGTGAGAATCCTTCCAAATTCTTCCTTGTGATACTAATGAAAAAAAAGAACCCAAGACCAAGTGGATCTCTGAAATTGAGTAAACTCAGATTCCAAACATAATTTTGCTCTATGGCAGTACATAACTACTTTCACAGCCTTAGCTGAAACACATTGTGAGACTCTAGCACATTAAGAGTGATTTAAGTCTAGGCTTAATAATGCTATGCAGAAAATAATTAACAAATTGTGCTGGTTTGAACTAATTGGAGGATCTGAGTGAGAAAATTAGACTATACGCTGAGAGAGGAAAACAGATGATGCTACTTCCCTCATAGCTCTACTGAGAAAGAAAAAAAAAAAAATTTAAGAGTTGTAACCCAAATATAGATAAGTCAGAGTGCTCCAGGGCTCTCTGGGCTGGGGCTGCTTTTCTTGCATGGCTCATTTGTCCCTGCTTTTAGTAGCTGATTTTCAATAATTCCACTAACTTCTTTTCTACTGCTAACCCTCCAGCCGATCTGCTTTCACCTATCTGCTGCATCAACAGCTGGTGAGATAAGATTGGGGAAAGGGGGAAGGTGGTAGAGGTGGTTAGAAAACCCCTCTTGGGGATTTTGATCTCTGGGAGGGTTGCGGTGTTTCTGTATTACCTTTTCACTGTATATATCTGTAAATATCTGCTATACATTGTAAACATTTGCTTGTATATTACGCATAGCTGTAAATATAAAGCTTCATTTATCAACTTCCAGCTTTTCTGAGTCCTAGCCTGGGTTATATCAAAGGGTGGGGGGACAGGTAACTGCTAAACCACCACACAAGTAGACAGCACTTGGTAGCAAAACCTGTTTTGTTTTTTTTCTGGCAGTACTGTTCATCTTCAGTTTGCTGTTTATTACCAATACTTGTGCTTTTTGACTGATGCCCATAAGTGCCCAAATCATTATTTTAATGCAGATGAACATGCAAGCTATATTTTTATACTACTACTGGTTTTATTACATCTAGCTTCTTTTCGTTGAGCTAATTATTAAAACAACTTTCCAACTTGCTATTATATTATTGTTATTCTTCATCATTAGGACACTATCAGATTTGTTCAGAAGTACAGTAAAAACATCAAGTAAAGCTTAATACAGGTCGTATTCTTGCAGTTCCTAAATGTCCAGCTAAAGATAACTTATTGAATACCATATTATAATTGTAGTCCTTCAGTCTGATTTTACAGTGTTTTTATCTAAGTCACTTAGAACATTTTTAATCTGATTTTTAAATAATAGAATATACTAAATGTTTTACAAAGGCTATATATATAATTGAATAGCAATAATATATTATTGAATGTTGTTCCATAGTAGAAAATTATCTTTTCAGTGTTCAAAAGTAATGTGAAGAAGCCATTCCCAATTTCCGAGAGAAATCATGAAAATCACATAAATGTAAATCCCAATAGGACAGAAGAGATCATTTAAGGTGGGATGAAGTAATGCAGACCACAACTGCAGATATTTTCAAACCTCTTCATTAAAATCTCTATCAGTAAGAATCCACAACCTCCCCAGATTATCCTAACTGTATGGAAACATTTTTCCTAGTAACAATTCAAATCTGCCTTCCTGAAAAGCAATTTTAATTCTTGCCTTGGTTTTGGGGGGTACAAAGAATGGGATTTTGCTAGTTAACAGAGGTTTAATAAAAATATAAATTCCTGATGATTTTTTTCTCAAATGTCATAATTTTTTCCATTAAAAAAAAACCCAAAAAACAGTACTCTTCGTCTTCTGTGGACTTTTGAAACTTATATGCATCATATCTGTATGCAGTGGTGAGTGACCATAGTGCTATGCTAGCCACAGACACCTTATCATTGTGCCATGAACATATCAAAGGCTCCTGACATAGCTGTGAACAGTACCAAGTGCTTTCAGAGGACAAGGAAAAATTGGTGAGACACAGGGCTGTCACCATCATGTCATCTATGTACCTCATCCACTTGATCCTTTACTCTGCTCTTTTCAGACCCCACTTGGAGTACTTTGTGCAGTTCTGGAGCCCCCAGCTGTTGGAGTGAGTCCAGAGGAGGCCCATGAAGATGATCAGAGGGCTGGAGCACCTCTGCTATGAGGACAGGCTGAAAGAGTTTGGGCTTTTCAGACCGGAGAAGAGAAGGTTTTGAGGAGACCTTATAGTAGCCTTCCAGTATCTGAAGAAGGCCTATAGGAGGGCTGGGGAGGGACTATTCACAAGGTCTTGTAATGACAGGATGAGGGGGAATGGGTTCAAACTGGCAGAGGGGAGATTTAAACAGGATGTTAGAAGGAAGTTCTTCACAGTGAGGGTGGCAAGACACTGGAATGGGTTCCCCAGGGAGGTTGTGTCTGCTCCCTCCCTGGAGGTGTTCAAGGCCAGGCTGGATGAGGTCTTGAGCACCCTGTTCTAGTGGGAGGTGTCCCTGTCTATGGCGCGGGGTTGGAACTGGATGATCTTTGAGGTCTCTTCCAACCTAAACCATTCTATGATTCTATGATTCTATTCTACTTTCTCAGCTTAACCAGAATTTTTAATCTTTTCTGTCACAGTGGAATTCCCAAAACATTACACAGCAGCACAACTATCTCGGAGAGAGCAATATTCAGTTATTATTTCCTAAATTTAAAAGTGACATTTACTTTACCAGGATATAGTATGGCTCTCTGGACTTACATTATTCTTACACTCCTGAAACATTTCCCATGACACTAGCGCTGAGCCAGCTATTCTGCACTTTGTGTTTGTATCTTTTATTCTTCCCTACTAAGTTCACCCTTGGCACCATCATTATCATTTTTCACCTTCTTGATCTGTCTATGTAGCAAGATCACTTTGAACTCTGAACCTGTCTTGTATCACTCTTACCTCACCCAGTCTGGGTACTCAGAAAAGCTGTTCTCTGTGCTATCATATACATTCATATTGGATGTTAACTACAGCAGAGCATAATCAAATCATTTGCACTTCACCTGAGATATCCTCTTACTTTTAAAATGTGTCATTAATAACAGTTTTGGGGCTGAATGTGTATAATGTGTATTTTCTTTTTTTTTTTTTTTTCCTTGGAGAATGTGAGACATGAGGCAGTATCACTGAATCATGGATAAACAAAACCTACTGCCTTCTGCTGGGCCAGCTACTTTGTCAAAAGAGAAAATATATTAGACTGATAAACTGATTGTAAGTAACCAGATCCATATTCTCTCTCAAAACAAAAGAGAGAGCTATTCACATACGTAACAAAAAAGAGAGCTTTTTCCTCCTGCTGGATGCAGGAGGAACCAGAGTGACAAAAGATGAGGATGAGGCTGAGATTATTAACACCTTCTTTAAAAGTAAGATTGGCTGTTTCCTGGATACTCAGCCCCCTGTACCAGAAGACAGAGTTGAGGAGCAGAACAAAGCTTCCATGATCCAAGAGGAAATTATGAGAGACCTGCTCTACCACACACATATGGGTTGGACAGGATCCACCCACGGGTGCTGAAGAAACTGTCAAGAGGTGAGCTCCAAGCCCCTTTTCTATCATCTCCCAGCAGTTGTGGTTGACTGGGGAAGTTCCACTTGACTGGAGGTTGGCCAATGTGATGCCAATTTATCAGAAAGGACATAGGGAAGATTCTGCACACTACAGACCTATAAGTCTGATCTCATCACTGGGGAGGGTCATGCAGCAGATCATAGAATCATAGAATCATAGAATGGTTTAGGTTGGAAGAGACCTTAAAGATCATCCAGTTCCAACCCCCCTGTGCCATAGGCAGGGACATCTCTCACTAGATCAGGTTGCTCAAGACCTCATCCAGCCTGGCCTTGAACACATCCAGGGAGGGAGCAGACACAACCTCCCTGGGCAACCTGTTCCAGTGCCTCACCACCCTCACTGTGAAGAATTTCTTCCTAACATCCCATTCAAATCTCCCCTCTGCCAATTTGAACCCATTCCCCCTCGTCCTGTCATTACAAGACCTTGTGAATAGTCCCTCCCCAGCCCTCCTGTAAGCCCCCTTCAAATACTGGAAGGCCATTGTGTGGCATATCCAGGCCAAGGGATCAGGCCCAGTCAGCATGGGTTTATGAGAGGCAGATTCTACTTGATGAACTTGATCTCCTTAATGACAAGGTTATGCCCACAGTAAATGAGGAAAAGGCCATGGATGCCATGTACCTGGACTTTAGTAAGGTCATCAGCATGGTTTCCCACAGCATCCTTTTGAAGAAACTGGCTGCTTGTGCTCTGGATAAGCATACTCTTTGCTGGGTCAAAACAGGCTGGATAGCCAGGACCAAAAGTGATCTTGCCTCTGTACTCAGGACTGGTCAGGCTGCACCTCAAGTACTGTGTTCAGCTTTTGGCCCTCCAACTTACAGGAATGACATTGAGGTGCTGGAGTCCCGAGAAGGACAACAAGGCTGATAAAGGTTCTAGAACTCAGGTCCGATAAGGAATGTCTGAGGGATCTGAGGTTGTTTGGCTTGGAAAAGAGGCTGAGGGTGAAGACCTCACTGTTCTCTTCAACTACCTGAAAGGAGGATGTAGTAATGGGGGACCACTTCTCTCAAATAAGTGCTATGATTGCACCAGGGGGGATTTATATTGGATATTAGAAGAAACTTCTTCACCTAAGGGGTCATTGGACACTGGAATTGGCTGCCCAGGGAAGTGGTGGAATCCCTGGAGGCTTTTAAAAGACATTTGGATGAGGAGTTGGTTAGGGTCATGGTCTAACAGCTGTATACAGGGAGATGTTAGATGGACTCAATGATCTTAAAGTCTTTTCCAACCAGGCAGTTCTATGATTCTGTAATATCCTGTATCTTTCTTCACCTTCTCCATGTATTTGGGACTCACCTACCCTCCACAAGTTCTCAAAGATTGAAGCTCAGAGATTGCTTCTTTTATGTACTGTAGAATTAATTTGAACAGGCCATCGGGACTTGAGTAACCTTTCTGTCAAGTTTGGATTGTCCACTTAAAAGGTGTTGCTTATAAAAGCCATCCAGAAATGTGGGAAAACTAAATTTACTTTGGGCACAGGAAAATGATTTTCCTCATCTGTAACCATGACTGAGTTGGTTTAATGAACAGTATGTAATTACATGGAGAAAAAAAAAAAACAAAACACAAAACCAAACAAAACAACCACAAACCCAACCAAACAAAACCCAAAAAACCCCATCAACAAGCTCACACACAATGCCTGACTTCTAGAGAACTGCAACTACTTTCCCATCCATGCCTCTGGTAAGCCAACTGCGAGGCTAGCTGGTAGCTCTACCACTCCTGCTACCACGCTTTAGTCACAGTAAGGAACTTGAAGGGAAACACAATTGAACTCAAATTGCTGCAGAACTTTTGTGAAAGCAGTTTCCAGCTCGCTGGCTGCCATCCTTCCTAGTGTCCCACACTGCTCTGCAACCCTTCTACTACTCTCCACAATACAACTCCTTAGCTTTTGATAATTCCTGCTGTTTTCCTAGCAACTTCAGCCATTCCAGCTCTCAAACTGGCTGTACAGAATCTGGAAAATTAGTTGATTCTTGCATCCCTCGATTCCATAATGGATATTAGGAAAAACACTTTCATCAAAAGGGTTGTCAAGGGCAGGAAAATAGTGCCCAGAAAAATGGTTAGGTCACCATCCTTGAAGATATTTAAAAGATCTGTGTATATGGCACTCAGGGACATAGTTCAGTTATGTACTTGGCAGTGTCAGGACTTGATGCTATTAAGGGTCTTTTCCAACCTAAATGATTCTATGATTTCATTCTTAAACAGCTTTTCATACCTCACACAAACTTCTTCATCCTTGTTCTGTGGTTTTGGAGTCTGAATTTTGACTTCTGGTTCTAGAAAATATTATTGTGAATATTCTTGCAAAATCATACTGTAGGTAAAAACTGCACTCAGTCAAAAATCTCATGAATTTGCAGATGCACAGTTCCACTTGATTGTGTCCCTCTTTCTACAAGAAATACCCCTCAATCACAATAAAAAGCAGATACAAACTAAATATTCTCCTTATCTACTCACGAGTCTTTCACTTAAGTTCCTTTAGAGATGACATCAAACATCAAATGTGGACTTCACTTTCCCTTGGATATTTCAAAAAGGCTCTACTTTCATTTTATCCCTTACCCACTATACTTTGCATAAGTGTTTTTGAGCCTGCTTTTTACCTGCCTTGTCTACATTCCTTGCACTTTGCTGTTAATATCAATTGTATTAAGCACCAGATCATAATTAAACCTTTCTATGGAATGAAGGTGAGGAAAAAGAATATATTGAATTTTCCCCTTTTAAATAATGAGTTGATATTCCCTTCATCTTTCTCTTTGGTCTAATGTCTTTGTAAAACTCGTTTTCCTTTCCTGTAATGTTCCTTGTTCTATCCAATTCACTTTGTATCTTTGTCATTCTTTCTACAATCTTCATCCTGGCCCAAGACAGTAATTTTCCAGACTGAGAGTTTGGCAGAACATCAGAAAGGGAGATTTAAGTAATAGCTGGAGCTACCACCTCATCAGAGTTTGTGAGCTCCAACACTACTCCTCGGTGTAAGCCAAGTGCAATATGTGGGAACGACTTGGAGAAATGCAACAAAAGTGTACTGAAATGTTAATGTAGATGCCTGCAGTATCAAAGAGACTGGGATTCTGCAGGAACCTGAGAGGCTGTCAAATTGTTGAACAGAGAGGTACAGCAGAGAAACCTACCTTAATACCAGGTTTTAATTGTTCACCCCTTAAGAGTGAGCAGCAACTAAGCCATATGGAATAGAGCCAAGAAGCGAGCAGGACAGAAAGGCTGGGAAAACCACATTTGCCCACCACAACACACCGCTGCAGCTGACAGTTTGCCTAAGTTTATTCTGTCACACTGTCTTCTGCCAAAGACTTCTGCCTTTTACAATATTGATAGCTGCTAAATGCTGCCTTCTTCACAAACAACTACTATGTCTGGCTGGAATTTATGCTTATTGCTTACCTTCTCCCATAAAAGCTTATTTATAACTTCCTGGTTAAGCTATAAAGATCAACTCACAGGCCTGTATTGAAATCGCAAGGCTAAAGGGATTCCCTTTCCTTCAGACTGGTTGGATGGGGCTGCTGAGAGACAGAGAAACATCTGACATGCAGAGGAATGATCTTTGTCAAAATGCGGACAAGGCTAAGTTCTGATCTAAGTGACAGAGATTCTATCACTCAACACCAAATTTTTTTTCCTGTTTTCCAGTTACACTAGTAAGAGATGATGCTTATTTTTCTTTCTTATCTCAGCTCCACATCTAAAAAAAGTCTATTCTGCAATAGTAGTGAAAATTATTCAGCAATCATATATCTTCACAGTAATCTTAATACCTAAAGATACCCTGAATCCCATTTTCTCCTGCATTAAACTAAGTCAGAGGACCTATTCCAAATTTAAGAGACTATCCAACATAGCATCCTGTGCATCCAAGCTGGCAAATGTTATCTCCCTATCAAAGACACACTGCTAAGTTCAGAGCTGCTGAGTTCAGTGCCATAAGAATAGTTTATTAACCACACTGATACAGGTGATGTTCTGAAACTGCCCTTGGTGTGATATTGCATGCTTAAAAATTATGTCTCAATCCAATTAAGCATGTGAATTTAGATGAGAAAGGTGACTGCAGGTTGTGTTCTTCTTCTGTTAACAGTTTGTTGAACTTGTAGGATTACCTCTGCAATTAGGTGTTTGTTTTGTTACTCATAACTACATATTGAGTAGAAATACTTCTAAATTCACTGCTTTTTGATCTTTATGATTATCTCATACCTTCTATAATGCTTCCCAAAACTTCCTTTGCTGGTCCAGCAAACATAAAAAAAAGATTTATAGAAATTATAGAGCAATACAAACCACTTTGTTGTGTTCCACTATTCATTCTAATTTAAACTTAAGTATTTGGGCAGAATACCAAACTAAAAACTTATTAAAATCTAGTGCCTGCATGTACGAGAAGTTTTACTTCTATAGCCATAATCAAATAATTAAACAGATTTAGTTAGGTCAGTATAATTCCCTATTTCTACCACAGTGTAATTATACTGAAATAAAGCCACTTTAATTCCAGAATAGACTGTCCACATGGGGAGCTATATTGAAACAGCTGTAGTAAAATAATTATTTGACTATAGCTATGCTGCTCACTTCATCCCTGAAAACAAGCCATCAACATAAAAATGTTGCCTCTTTCACAGCCCCTCAGCCATGCTGGCTCAGTCCTATTCCATAAATAAAGACAAAGGGCCTTGCCAGCAGAATAAATACACAATGTGGAGAACAGAAGATTCTGCTTCTCAATTCTGCACTGAGTGGTGAAGCACAGTGATGCACTTGCCATGTTTTACCACTTAAAAGGTTCTGATACGTGCTGGGATGTGGAATGGAAAACATAGATAGAAAGAGTGGTTGTTTGTGTAACACACCACAGGTGTTACAAAAGTGTAGTCCATCACAGAGATAACTTCAGATGAAAGGAGTAAAAGAAGGGCTACTGCAGCAACCCTCCCTCTGCTCCCCTGGCAGGTATTGCCTCCTACCTGCACTTCTCTGCTGTGGACTGAAGGCCTTATATTGAGTGTGTCTCTCTCTGCCTTGACTTCCCAAAGCATGGAAGTTCCAAGTGGCTCGATTGCATCTCAGCTTACACCAGGTGCAGGTGCAGGTGCAGAGAAGCAGCTGGTCCTCTACTTCTTTATACTGCTGTCGCTTACAGAGTGAGTTGAAGAGTGAACAGGTCTCTAAAATTTTGTTTGATAACTATCTTTATTTCACCAATGTTAAAATGTTTTGGTACTCCAGTCTTAAAACACAGACTTCAGCTAGTCAGTCACATACTATGCGTACCAAATACCCAATCGTTTTGCAATGATGGAATTCTTCCTTCAGTCGCATTGCTACTCAGTCTGAGCTATTTCACTTCAAAGTCTCGTTAAAATTTGACTCCCAAATGTACAGTTTTTTGAAAAGAAATTTGAATTTAAAAGATAAGAAAGCAAGGTCACAACTCACCTCTATCTGTGTCATACAGGAAGACAAAACGGTTCCATTCATAATGATCCAACAAGCTCAGGAGGGCTCCCCGCAGAGATGGCCGCAGCTGCAGCACAAACTGGCTCTCACCCTCTGTGGGGAAACTCGGCGTGATGAGGGAGATGTGCAAGGCGCTACAGAATGAGGTCAAGGTGTGAACTGATCTCTTATCATATAGTCCAAAAATGGCAAAAACTCCTCTAGAATACTGGGAGCAAACTGAAAGAGGAAACAACAACAACAACAAAAAACCAGGGTTTAGTTAATGACAAAATCCATACACATGCACTTACACGTGCCAAAATCCCTATTTTTTTTTTATTTGGAGATTTCCATTTCTGCCTGTATAGCTGACTTCAATTTTCACGTTTCATTCTGGAAATCAATTAATAAATTGTTAAATATCAATTTTACATTTTTGAATCTTATTTGAAGAACAGTACATTAATTACAGTGTTTTTACTCTAAAATAAAAGTAACATATATTATTGCACTCCACTGAAAAGTTGACATACGCTATTTTAAGCATAGCTTTGCATTTCCATTACTTTAGGCTGAAACATATTCACATTTTAAAATGTGAAAATTATTACAGAAACATTACTGACCTCATAAGTGAAATTTTGGATGTTTCAAATCATAAAAACATCAAATCTTAACTGCTTTTAATACTCTAGTAAAGACATTTCATAAGAGAGCACTGAAAGAAAACGTAGTAAGTCAATGTGACCAGACTTCCGCCTCAAATCTTTTATTTCTACTCTGTGTCAGCCTCAAAACCAGAAAACATATGACGTGAATATATACTCTGAGTTTTGATTTGCTCTTGGGCTCATTTAAGACACAGAGAAAGATTTATCTTGATTCCAATAGACTGGATAAAGACTTTTGTGATCTATATACATAAAAACCAGATACAAGGGCATTCTCATGAGAAAACACTGCCTTTCTAGGAACTCATAAAGGGCCCAGTGAAAAGCATCCCACTTTTTTTGACATAAAAAAGAACTTAGCAGAAACCATGTGATCATTACTTGCCTACCCCAGAGTCACAGAAAATGGAAAACACTCAATTAGTGGATTATCCCATGAATATTTCCTGTGCTCTCCCACTCCAGACCCTCCCGCCTTGGAACTCATTCCTCCATTTAGCCTAAATGTGGGAAAACCTAGGTCACACTCTTTTGACCAGATGATGACCTGCTCTCTTCTATTTTGGAGGTCACAGTCACCCTGCGAGAGCAGCACAGTCAGGGTACAGTGTACACTCTTAGCAAATGATCTGAATCAAATCAGTTCAGCTTTAATTCTTTCATATTGTATTCACTGCATAAAAAGAAAAAAAATACAAATCATGCATTTTTCTCCTTAAACTTGGATGATATAAATCAGATATTAATTTGATGCCAGAACTGGAGTAAGGCGCTTGAGGGCACTTCTGTGATTTTATACTCTGTCCCGCTGTTACAGGCCCTCAACCAAAGGAATTTCATAGCCAGATTATAAAAAAAAATAAAGATTTTTAGAAAGTTTTTTCCTTCCTTCCCTTAAGTTCCCCTGCACTGTATTGATACACAGCTCTTACAAAGCCTCTTGGTGTTTTCTCTGCTGAGCCATACAACATACATTCTCCTAGACCCATCATATGACCACCTTGCCATTCCACTAATCATCCTAAATAAAGGTTATAGAGTCATATAATCATAGAATTGTTTTTGTTGGAAAATATTCCTACAATCATTGAGTCCAACCATCAAGTGGTTGTTCTGTGCTTTCCCAGTTTCATCTCACCTTTCTTGAAGACAGATGACCTACATATTTAGAATTTCAGTTGAAGGCTTTCTGTTTCTTATATTACTTTTCTGTCTCTACTGTAAAATACCTCTGCTGATATAACCTAAGGCCACATTGTGCTTTTCTAAATCTGCATCTCAGTGATGGCTGATGATCACCTCAATGTAGAAATTCTGTTCCTTCTTCCTTCTGGTCCATTTTCAAATGATGAGTGTCTGCTTATAGTACAGCATTTTTATTAGGAACTATTATTTGTTTTCCATTATGTCATATCTATTACTCTACTCCTCAGAATTATTTGCTTCCATAGTTACATTCTTAGCCTTCTCCTAACTTCAATCACTGTCTGTATCTTCCTCACCAGCAAATTCCATTAGGATACTCTGAGCTTTTATCTTTCTGTCTACTGTAAAATCAGTCTCTTAGTATCCTCCTTCCATAACTATGCTTCTCTAGCCTGGTACTGCTTCTTCTACTAGCATTTTTTGCCATCTTCCCCTTAGTTTCTTGCTTGCCTTTTAACTCTCCTGCTTATCTCTATTTTTATGAATCACTTCTGGGCATGCTGATCTTACTTCATTTTCTTAGCAATCAAAAGACATCTATTAATTCCATACTCATCTGCATTTTATATTGTTTTCTGTCTATAAACATATTTTAAAGCTTTTTTTTCAATCAAAATCTGTCCTACACCCTCACAGTCTAAACTGTTAGGTCCATGGTTGTCACATTCTTTTACCCCCTTTAAAAACATGTGCTATATTTCTTATTCAGTGATCTTAATGTCTCACAACTGACTTAACAACTCTGTTAAGAAGCAGTTGTTATTGTATCTGCACTTGAGTAAAACAATTCTTTAAAACCACAGAAGAAAAAGGTGATTTCCCTATTCCCACTAGCCATCACACCTCTTTTAAGGTCAACATCCTCCTTCAGTAAAAATCAATGTGAAGAATCTACTGGTTTTTAATATTTAACCAGATTCTCCTGGTTTTCCTTTCCCATTGGCAATATATAACAGGTTCAATTAACTTCCTGTTTCCTGGCTTTGTATTTAAAGATCTAAATGACCTTCTGCTGTTGTTTTAATGTCCTTGGCAAGTTTCAGTTTTCAATGACAGCCCTAATTTAGACTTTAATTTCTGCAGCAAATTCCTCCTTTAACTCCCAATTTCATTGACACAATCTTTCTTACTGATAATAAGCCTTTTAAACACTTGTTTCTTGTATCTTTCTTGTGTACTTATTCAGTCAGTTTGGGAGTCATACCTTGCAAAAGTATTTCTTGTGTTTTACAAGCATTTCTGTTAGGAAATGGCATGTCCCCTCTACTTTCAACCACAGCCTAGCTAACTTTGTCAACTGAAATAGTGGTAGTTATACAATGTCGGTTTAATTTAGGGAAACCTCTTGTTAAGGACCTGCATTGTCTTATTTCTTTGCAGTTTTACATTGGCAAAAGGTACTTTTCAGAACACATGGTCCATACATAGAATTCCAGATGATGAAATATTCAAGAAATCAATGTCAAATTCTACATGTAGTGGAGTTAAAACTCAAATTCATTCTCAAGATGGAGGGGGGAAAAAAAAAAAAAAAAGAGAGGCAGAAAAAAGTAAAATTTGAAACCACATTATATTACATTATATTAACCTAAAATACTTTTAACTAAACATAACAGAATAATCACAGAATTGTCCAGATTGGAAGGGACCTCTAGGATCATCTAGTTCCAACCCACCTGCCATGGGCAGGGACACTTCCCACTAGATCAGGTTGCTCAGATCCACATCCACCCTGGCCTTAAAAACCTCTGAGGATGAAGTCGTCACCAGATCCCTGGGCAATCTGTTCCAGCATCTCACCATCCTTGTGGTGAAGAGCTTCTTCCTAACACCTAATCTGAAGGTACCCTCCTCTAGCTTGGTTCCATTCCCCCTAGTCCTATCCCTCACCAGCTTTCTTTTAGGCTCCTTTCAGATACTGGAAGGCCACAATAAGGTCTCCTGGAAGTCTTCTCCAAACTGAACAACCTCAACTCTCTCAGCCTGTCTGTGTGGATAGGTGCTCCAGCCCTTTGATCATCCTCCAGCATGTCCACATCTTTCCTCTAAAACTGAACACAGTGCTCCAGGTGGGGTCTCATGAGAGTGGTGAAGTGGGGGAATCACCTCTCTTGACCTGCTGGATACACTTCTCTTCATGAAGCCCAGGATATGGTTTGCTCTCTGGGCTGCAAGTGTTCACCTCATGAGATCGGCTTGGGCCCACCCCTCCAGCCTCTCAATGTTCCTCTGGATGGCATCCCTGCCCTCCAATGCGTCAGCTGCACTGCACAGCTTGGTGTTGCCGACAAATTTGTTTTCATGTTTGCAAAGCAAACTATCCTTGACACAGTCTAGATACAAATACAATTAAACAGTATCTGACTGTTGCCAAAGCCCTGAAACAAACAATCCAAGAAAACCTGTGTTACTGTATGGATATCAAGACTGGGGGGTAACTGAATAGAATCATTCATTGCTCCTTGACAATTAAAAATGCTAAGATGACATTTATAGGAACTTTTTCCTACTTAGTACAATACCCAGAGAGAGAAAAATGTCTGTGACAGTACAGAGATCAGGCTTAAACATATGCAGAGATGCTGCAGCACTCCTGAATCAATTTTACAGTAATTAGCAGCAACCACAAAAATCAGCAAAGCTATGAGGATTTGCATTCTAACTCACTCCTGCTTTCAGAAAATGCCTCTAGGCAAACATGACTACCTGGATTTCCCAATTCCTTATCTGTTTCTCTTACACTTCTAAAGGCATTTTGCTTATTGTAAGTGAATCAACTACGCTTAGTAAAGCACAGTCTCATATTAGTATTTTAAGAAAACTTTGTTCAAGATTTTTCCCCCATAAATACAAAGCAGTGACAAATACATTTTCATAATCATTTTTTGAAATATACTGAATAATTTCTCTTTAAACCAGATATCTCCTCATACCTGACAATTTAATGCCACCACTACACATGATTTTCTCCTGCAAATATTGCAGTGCCATTGATCCCACCAAAGATAAGGTGACTGTAGAGGTCAGACTGCAGGGAAGACTTTGCAATGCACCTTAAATAGTGATGATAATACTGTTGCAGTAGGTGTAACATGAATCAGATATGTTCCAGTAGATTAGTACTATCACTTCAAAAGAACAGGCGACTCACGGACCTTCAGTTCAAAAAAGAAATCATAATGCCAAAATGGCAAAAACTCTACATTTCAGGGTTTCAGGGTTACTGAGACACACGGTCAAGCCACATGCAGTCTGCTCTCCCTGTGAGAAATCCCTCCTACTGTTCCAAAGACAAGTTCCACATTTTGAACAGAAATATTTTACTGGAAAACAAAATGAAAAATATACCCATTTCTTATTGATTGATATCCATAAGTTATATCTACATAGTTTATATTCTCTACACAGACAGTTCAAATGCATCTGTAGCCATAACCATTAAAAATGATCAAAAAAGTCAAGTAAAGGTTTGTGAGAAATGTGTACATAAAAATGCCCATACATATTTATATCTGTGCACATATTTGCATGATATTCATCTTATCTTATTACTTGGAAAAAAGTTTCATAATTTCTTCAAGAGACAGCAGCCTAACCATATAACTAGAAAATGAAGCCTGGTAAGCACAGCACAGGTGGTCTGTCCATAGTGTTATTTCCCTTGGTAGCCTGTATGATCCCTACACCATATACGCAGGAATATGGAAGACTAGCAGCCTAACACAGAAGTAACATGGTAGATCTTGCTTTACAGCCATGATTCACAGACTCTTAAGTCTTCCAGGATACAAACTCTGGAATTAGTATTTTTAATTCATTTCCCTAAGTTTTAGGCTCCTACATGAGGAGCCCTGGCACAGCTGGGTGCCAGAGATACACTGACAGGCACACTGATGTGCCATAAGTGCACAAACTGTGGGAAACCCAAAACTGAAAAACTCAGAGTAGTTTGCATTATATAAGTCTTCCAGATAGGAGGACAGTCTGTCATTGCTGTCTCTTCATTTCTTCCCATGTTTGGTAATCCAAACGGGGAATGGGGATTGTGGTCAGACCGGAACAATTCGATTCTGCTGCTCCTTCGTGCTCACAGTTCTCCACACCCCATTCAGTGTGGCGTCTCCTCATGGGATACAGACCTTACCAAACTGCTCCAACATGGATCTTTCCCATGACCTGTAGTTCAAGAGCTACTACACTGCAGGCATTGTCCATGGAGTACAATCCTTCAGGAAAAGACTGCTCCAGCATGGGTCCTCCCCAAGTCATAGCTCCTGCCAAGAAACCTCTGGTGTGAGCTCTCCACAGGCTGCAGCTTCCTTAAAGGATACATCTATCTCCTTCATCATGGCGTCCTCTGAGGGCTGCAGGTGGATGTCTGTTCCACCATTAACCTCCATGTGTTGCAGCAGGACAACCTGTGTCACTGTGGTCTTCTACCCAGGCTGCAGGGGAATCTCTGATCTGGCATCTGCAGGAACTCCTTCCCATCCTTCACCACTCTTGGTGTCTGGAAATTTTTTTTCTCTCATGTGTTTTCACTCTTCTCTCTCAGTGCTTCTATACATTGTTTTATTCCCTTTCTTAGGCTAACACAGAGGCACAGCAGTCGATGGCCTCAAACAGCTCCAAAATGGAACTGTCTGAAAACTGTCTCTCTCCCACATGGAGATAGTTCCCAGTCTTGTCACAGAGGCCACCCCCATAGCATCCCCCGCCAAACAAAACCTGCTGACAGAAAGGCAGCACACCTGCTAAACTCCTCACATTTCAAAAATCTAAATAAGGAGTTACATTTCCTTGCCACCACAATTGTATATGAATACTTTCATTGGAGGTGTGCCTGTAATACTGTCAGTTATCCATGTCCACATGGATATCGATCATACAGTCTCTATTTGGTTCAGCTGCTGTGGACCTGCACTTGCCAGCACTCATGCAAATATATTGTGTGTTTTCTGAAACTAAAGAATTCCTTCCACGAGGAATAGCATAGCCATATGGAAATGCAAGTTCTGCAAGTGCAATGAAGCATAGAAAGGGGAATCATCTCATCTAAATAAGGACCTGCTTCCCAAAGTCAAATGATTTGTCAATTTATATGTGCGAAAGCTCCAACACTTGAGATTAAATAATAGTTCTAAACCAGTTTGAGATTAGAGTTTCCCATTAAAATGTCAAAACATGTTTCTGTTAATTTTGCACAGAACATCTCAACACTCTTTCTCCTCTGTTCTCTCTGATCTGCTTCCTGATCTCAACTTCCTGGAAAAGGGCTCAAGGCCAGTCAGGGCTCTAGAATTACACGACAAGTGATCTAAATTCATTCCCATGTAGTTTTCAACTATCTTGCACCCAAATCCAGTACAGATTTGATACAAATATGCTCCTCCTCTGGGTTGTGTTTGAGACTGCTAATTTATGTTGTTGCATTAAGAAAAATTCCCAGAACTGAGACCACCTTAATGAGGTACCTTAATGAATTAAATCACTGGTATAAAATGACAGGATTATAAAAGAGAAAACAGTGTTACACGAAGTACATTGATGAAAGACATTTAAAATGTATTTGGACCAGTTCACTACTTTTGTCTCAAGCAGAAACGGATCGTATTGCTAGAGAAACTTCTTCAAGCAAAAGAATTACATTCTCCTGCATTCAGAGGCATGCATCACACCTTGGGTAACATCATATCTACAGCATTGTAACCATAAATAGTATCACATCCCCTTAAATAAAATCAGTTTGTTGCTCTACAATTTACAATACTATGTTAATGATGGAGGAGAACAAGAAGGGATTAAATCAAAATCTTCCAGTTAGAAGCAAAATCACAAACATTACCCTTTCAAATATTTATTCCTCTCAAATGTTTATCTTCCTATAATGTAATTGCATAATGACAAGTATGTTAGGCACTGAATCTCTGAGACTAAATTAATTCTCTGGAGTCAATTATTTCACATACCAATGCATCAGTCCTCAATTTTTCAGCTGTCTGGTCTATTCTGAACTATAACCTACTTGACGGGAAATCCAGTCTCCTAGTAAATGTCTGTATAAAGTTTACTACAATGGCACAACTGTCTCAGCGGTGGCTTCTGAGTGCTACCCCAACATGGGAAAACATAGCACCTAACAGGCCTTTATCTTATATTTCTATAGTAAATTCCAGAACCCTAAAAACAGGTATGTGCTTATCCCAAAGGTCAGCATCTTTAGCTGAATGTGTAAAACTATGTTGTGTTGGTTTGAGCTAATTGGAAAATTTGTGTGAAAAAATTAGACTGCTGCCTGAGAGTGAGAAATTAAACACTATGTCCCTTCACCCAGTTTTGAATGAGAGAGAAGAAAGAAGGTTGTTTTAGAATGTTCCCAAAACATCCAGATAAGCCAGTGTGCTTGCGCAGTTCAGTCGGCTCTGGGTCGAGCAGGCTTCACCAGCTTCTTTCCTTTGTCTCTCTGCCTTTGAACTAATTCAGAGTAAAATTACTAAAACCATTCATTCCTTCCTGCCACTAATCTTTCTGACCGATCTTCAGCTTATCTGCAGCATCATCAAGTGGTGAGATAAAGCTGGGGGGAAGGGGAAAGGTGGTAGGGGGGGTTTGGTTTCCCTCTCTTGGGGATTTTGGTCTCCAGGAGGGGTGTGGTGTCTGTATTTCTTTTTACTGTATATTTCTGTAAATATCTGTTATATCTTGTAAATATTTGCTTGTATATTTGCATTGCTGTAAATATAAGCTTCATTTATTAACTTCCAGTGTGTTTTTCTGAGTTTTAGCCGGGGTTCTAAAAGGTGGGGGGGCAGGTCACTGCAAACCCACTACATATGTACATGCTAAAATATGCACTGAAGTATTCATCTGGAGATCAATGGATGGATCAATCAAACCTGAAGCACAGAAAACTCATGAGTCTTACATGCAACCCACAGCACAGGGTTACCTCAGTACTCTGTAGGTAAATTGCCAGTTTATTTAAAAATACTCTCTGAGGAACAATGAAAAACTTGGTTTAATGTGCTAGATTAAATGGTAATTTGGGAAAAGTTTTGTTTGTGCAGCTGCAAATGTCAGAACATACTGCAAAGCAAGACAAAAACTTTTTACTTTTAATTAATAATTATGTTTTTAAAAATCTGTTAATTGTCTCTAAAACACTATTTCTTCTTGAAGTCAGTTCTTGAAACAATAGCAGAAAGTGATGCCGCATTTCTTGTCTATTAAATGAAATATTAACTTGAAATGTCTTAATTAATAGGCACAGTATTTTCTTCCTTTAAAAGAAATCTGAACATTGTAATACAGCATTTTGTGCGCAATCTCTTATACCAGATCACAAAGTTACAGAACATTAACTTTAGCAGGTTACCCTAAGCAAAAAAAGGGGGCATAAGGATCAGGCAAAAACGGCCTGTACATCGAACTGCTGAACTCTTCTCCATGTTTCATATGAACCAAGCTTTGCTATTCACAAATTAATATTTTGATTACTTTTTTCTCCAAGCTAATCCTAAAAGAATCTGTGAAAGCAGTGTATATGTCTTTGTACGTATATGTTCAGGTATGGAAAGTGGAGGGAATTACCTCACCTGATTCTTAACAACATGGAGCAAAGCTGGAGGTGGGGAGATTCAGACTGGATGTGAGGAGGAAGTTCTTCACCATGGGAGCGGTGAGGCCCTGGAATGGGTTGCCCAGGGGGGTGGTTGGGGCCACTTCCCTGGAGGTGTTTAAGGCCCCGCTGGATGAGGCTCTATCCAGCCTGCTCTAGGGTAAGGTGTCCCTGCCTATGGCAGGGGGGTTGGAACTAGATGATCCTTGTGGTCCCTTCCTACCCTGAAAGTTAAGGGTTTATTTTTCAAGAGTTTTGGGGTTTTTTTCAGCCTGCAGCTAAACCAGAAAAAGGTATATTCAAAAGACAGGTCACCCTGGCTTAAGATGGATGATAAACTGTATGCATATTCCCTGACTATATATACCTAGGTATATCTTTTGGCTGGAAAAGGAGACTACAAAACCATGAAAAACTTGGCACCCTACATTTAGCCGGATATATTTTTAAAAATGTTTTAATAGTCCCACTTTAGAAACTGTATTTCTGCATTTTCTTTTCTTGTTCATCCCTAAAATCAATGTGATTTAAAGCTTCCCTTCTCTGAGGCCTTCTTTATACGATGAACATGGATACCCTCCAGCCACAGGTTTCAGGTGTCTCGATATACAGCCCATGGATCTCTGTTTTCCTTGAAAGTGCTGACAAATCTCATTTCTTGATGGAGAACACAAAGTGGCTTGGCCTTTTATACATTTCTATGCAGAAAACTGCTTTAATCTTTAAGTATTGTCCAGCTGAAAACTCTTTTTATATGATTAAAAAAAAAATAAAGCCAACAGAGCACTTTTACAAAAGAAGAAAACATTTCCCACTGAGTTTATTTATAAAATTTCTCTTTCCACTGTGCCCTGGCTAATCTCTATGATGGAACTCCCCTCATGAACTTTACATTTGCTGAATGCTACCAAATCTTTTCTCATTTTTAGAAGTACTTTAGAGCTTTCTCTGCAATAAATTATCCAGTCTTTGTGCCTTTGTCCTCTGGTGCTGTGCACTCCATGGATATGGTATTTATAGCTGTCTGGCAATGCACGTACATGTGTATTTCCCCAACTCTGCCAAAATTTTCTCTTTGAATGCTCTCCCATAGAGAATCCACATGCAGCATTTACCTTTCATAGTCATATGAATGAGAATCCGAATTGGGGGTTTTGGCTGTTTTTAAAAGCTGTAAAAATATCAGTTCTACACAAGACTGCCAGGCTTTTCATACCCAGAGACTTTTTTTTTTTAAAAGCACACATGAAAGTTTTGGTAGAAAGTCCCCATGAAGCTAGAGGTTTTCTCAAGGATAAAAATTCTAGTTATTGTCTTTCTTTTTTTCTTTCCTTTTTTTCCCCCCCACAAAGTCCTTCAGGATAGAAGCTTAGAAAGAGGTAACAGATTGCACAGAAATTAGACTGGGCTGCACTAAAACAAAATGGTTTATGAAATCAATGGTTAAACTTGTAGCTGCTTAAATGAAGTCAATGTCTAACTCAGATACTCATGTGGTGGTTGGCAATCTTGCAAAATCACAGAATCACAGAACTTTAGAGTTTAGAAGGGACCTCTACAGATCACCGAGTCCAACCCCCTTGCCAAGGCAGGATCCCCTAGGGTGGTTCGCACAGGAATGCATTCAGGCAGGTTTTGAAAGTCTCCAGAGGAGGCTCCACAACCTCTCTGGGCAGCCTATTCCAGTGCTCTGTCACCCTCACTGTAAAGAAGTTTCTCCTCATGTTGAGGTGAAAACTTTTATGTTCCTGTTTGTAGCTGTTGCTCCTTATCGTATTGTTGTGCACTCCCAAAAAGAGAATGGCCCCATCCACTTGACACCCACCCCTCAGATATTTGTATACACTGATGAGATCTCCTTTCAGTCTCCTCCAGACTAAACAGCCCCAGGCCACTCAGGCTTTCTTCATAGGGGAGATGCTCAAGTCCACCAGTGATCCTCGTGGCTTTCTGCCGGACTCTTTCCTGCAGGTCCCTGTCTCTCCTGAACTGGGGAGCCCAAAACTGGACACAGTATTCCAGACATGGTCTCATTAGGGCAGAGTAGAGGGGAAGAAGAGCTTCCTAGACGTGCTTGCCACACTTCTGATGCACCCGAGGATGCCATTGGCTTTCCTGGCCACAATAGCACATTGCTGGCCCATGCAGAACTTCCTCTCCACCAGGACTCCAAGGTTCTCCACAGAGCTGCTTTCCAGCAGGGCAGCCCCCAGCCTGTTCTGATGTTTGTTATTATTCCTCCCCAGATGCAGGACCCTGAACTTGTCCTTATTGAACTTAATGTGGTTTGCCTTCACCCAGCTCTCAAGAATCTAGTACTGATCCCTCGGGAACACCACTGGCTACAGGACTCCAACTAGACTCTGTGCCATTGATGACAACTCCCAGAACTCTGTTGTGGAGCCAGTTTTCAATCCACCTCACAGACCAGCCACCTGTGCCACTTTTCCTGAGCTTATCTATGAGGAGGCTCTGGGAGACAGTATCAAAAGTCTTGCTGAAGTCAAGGTAGATGACATCCACAGTTCTTTCTTCATCTACCCAATTGTATCACCTCTTCAGTTTGCTAGCTGAAGGAAGGCTCATCCTCATCAAGTGACTATGTAGAGAAATAATGTTTTATAAACTTATGTAGATCGCTTGTTTTATTAAACTATTTTTTTGCTTCTGTAACTAAATATTTTTTGCTCTTCTTAGATTGATTTATTAATTTGCAAGATATATTATTTCTTTCAGTTCCAAACTGAACTTTATTAAAACATTCTTTTATGGAGAAAAATTTCTTTGCAGCTTGTTTTCCCCCACAAAATGTAAGATTTTTTAAAAGCCTGCCCCCATATCCCATTTTAATAAAAAAGAACAAAGAGAAGTCTGAATTTTGTTTTAAGAAGTAATCCTTTGGTGGCCCAATTCTCTACAACATTAGCTTTATTTTTTCTTTTTATCTTGAAACAGAAGGAATTTTCTTACGCAAAGAAGAACTGTTTGTAGTTTTTGGAAAAAATAGCAACAGTATTTTTTTTGAGAAATAGTTTTCAGTTTTGCAGTACTCCTGCCAACAAAGCTGTATTTGGTAGGAATTAATACGGTATAGCGCCTGACCTAAACTGTTTTGATGGATGCATTATCATCGTTTAGAGCTCTCAATGTGAACTAGTAGCAGCAGCACTTCTTTATGCCAAACTTTGTGTTCTAATTTAACTGAACTGAAACAAAATATGAATTCTACTGTAACTTGAAGAAGTTCAAATAAAGCATTTTTTAAATGACTGAGAGAGCAGGTACTGAACTTCCATGTGACATCAGTAGGGATCTAATCACCTAACTGATCCCTCTGCCCTAGAAAATGCCTTCCCAGCTCTCTGAAACATCTGTGAAAAGGAAGCAAAGCACAAGAGGAAACCATGAAAGATGCTACTAACTCAGTCCAGCATGAAGATGAAGGTCTTAAGTAGTTGTCATACAAACTTGAATGGAGTTGGGTTTTTTTTGCCTAGTTTGTAGTTTAATTTTTAGAATTAAAGCCTATCCTGAGGGGAAATCCATCACGGGGTATTTTTCTTCCCCAACTTCCTTTTTCTTTCACTTTAATCCTTCAGCCGATGCAAGCTGCCCAGTGAAGTGCAGTTAGTAAGATAAACAGACATTCATGACACAATATTGATTAAAAAAAAATATTAAATACAACATTGTTTCCTTGGCCACTCTTGGATCTAGGTATGTTTTAAAGAGTCAGAAAATATAGAATCATAGAATCATAGAATGGTCTAGGTTGGAA
>VWZI01016937.1:92765-110339 GCA_013396835.1 Psilopogon haemacephalus | reverse complement strand
TAATTTTTCACACAAATTTTCCAATTAGCTCAAACCAACACAAACGGATATGAACCGTAACTTAGATTTGGACTGGGAACACAGAGGTGAACCGCTCTTACCTTGGTGGGCCCATGATTCCTCAGGACGTCAAGGCAGAAATGCTACCTACCAGTGAGCACAGGATAGAGCAATCGACATATCCATGGATGCTATAATGCAAGTCATACATGACTGTGACCTTTGTGCTGCTATTAGACAAGCTAAGCATATGAAGCCCTTGTGGTATGGTGAGTGATGCACGAAGTACAAATATGGTGAAGCATGGCAGATTGATTACATCACTTTGCCTTGTTCTCAGACTGGAAAGCAATATGTGCTGACCATGGTAGAAGCAAGCACCAGATGGCTGGAAACCTATCCAGTTTCCCATGCTACTGCACGTAGCACCATTCTTGGCTTTGGAGTTCCAAAGCAAATTGAATTGGATAATGCCACTCATTTTAAGAATAACCTCATAAAAACTTGAGCCAAAGAGCACAGCATTGAGTGGATATACCACATCCCCTACTATGGACCTGTCTCAGGCAAGATTGAACATTATGATGGTTTGCTGAAAACAGCTTTAAAAGCAATGGGGGGACAAACCTTAAAGAATTGGGAGAAACATCTAGCCCAAGCTACCTGGGTAGTGAACAGTAGAGGTTCTACCAACTGAGCAGGGCTGGGTCATTCAGATTTGTTATGAAAGGTAGAAGGTGACAGGGTTCCTGTTATTCATGAGAATAATTTGTTGGGGAAGTCTGTTTGGGTATTCTCCCCTTCAGGGGAAGCCATGCCTGTCTGAGGGGTGGTCTGTGCTGAAGGACCTGGCCATACATGCTGGGTTATGCAAAAGAATGGTGAAATACAATGTATTCCACAAAGGAACTCAACATTAGCAGAGAGAATGTAGATATAAGTTGCTATGGGTTCTTTTGCAGATAACTGTGGTGCCCATAAAACCCAGGAAGAACCCACAGTACAGGAGCATGAACCCTATGAGTGTTAAGAGGCCTGCTCCATCCCATCTACTGAAGAAAACATCTGACTGTTTTCTGAAACCTCTGAGCTAGCCAACGCCTGAGACAGATGGAAACAAGGAGATAGCCAGGAACTGATGAAATCCGCTCTAACCCAGTACATGCATACAAAGGCTGCTTAGAAAGGTTGTGGAGTTTAGATCCTTGAAGGTATTTAAAAGCTATCAGGACTTGTTCTTGGGAAATGAGGTCTTGGTAATATTGCTCCACAAGAGGGCTGGACAAAGCAACCTCTGGAGGTCTCTTCCAATCTACAGCATTTAGTGGTTCTGTGAACGAGAAAGATAAACGAATAGCCATATCCTTTTGCCTGAACTACAGATCATATTTCTACTCCCTTCCTCACTCCTTCATTCTACTCTCTTTGCTAGCCTGTGAACGCTCTCTGGTAAACATTTCTCTCAAAGTACTTTGAATGTAAGCAAGATAAATATCTGCATCAACTAATGGTGATAAACAAAAAAAAAAAAAAGGTGTTTAAACATACATTGGTGCTTAAAACATTCTCACTGTCATTAATAGTACTAAGATAGTATTTTCCACCTTTCACTGTAGATTAATGAAATAAAAGGAATAAAACAGCTTCCATTTATATTCACAGATAATATATTAGAATCATGTGAAGGAAAAGAAGTTATAGTGCTACCTTTTACAGAGATTGTTGATCTTTTTTTTTTTTTAGTACAATGATGTGGAAGGGTCTTAAAAATTGAGTAACTTTCCACAGTAGGAATAAAAAACTAAGTAATCAAACTATAACATCCCAAGATGGGATCAGTCCTGTAACTGTCCTTGTGCTTTGTCTCACTAGAATCAGATAGCTTATTTTGAGACAAAAAATTTACAAGACTTCAGATCCTCATCTTCAAACATAGTCTCATTTAAAAGTTCTTCTGCTTATGACAAGTTTTTATTATTTTCTTTTTTAATTAAAGCCAGATAAAAAGAGAATTTATGAGGGTTTCTCTAGAATAAGCTTTTGTGAGACATACAGGTATAAAAAAAAGTATGTATAAAAATGCAGTTTCCATATATTGGTGTGCATTATTTATTGATTTCTATTTGAGAGCACAAGTTGTTAAGGAGTAGCTAAACAGATAAAGAGGAGTCTTACCTCAGTTTGGCAATACTATTTTACCTCTTCCTTATACTGAGATTTTCTGAGGCAACTTATCTGATGCTACTTATCTGGATGTTGTATGATATAAGACTAGCTCTGACTATACAGTGATACAAATCTTTAAAATAACATTTGGTGTTGAGATTAAGATTTTCTATTTCAGGGTTTTATTTTTTGCCCTCATTTTAGTCTCTGCATGCCATGTACTTTGTAAAAGCCTATAATGAAGAAGTCTCATAGCTGCCTCTTTGAACAGAGTGCTGGTGTCCCAATATCTAGTGAGCATAGGTATTCCCCCATCTGACAAAAAACGCTACTTAGATTTCAGTGTTTCTTTAATTTTTATTGAGAACCTTGAAGCTGAAACCTTTGCTCAACAATTTTGAAAGAGTTTTAAACTGTATGAATAAAAATCTAGTCTTATAACAAGGTAGCATATTTCTAATGTCAATGAGACTAACACTTGGTAATATAACATGGTGGCTTGGCAGTTACCCATGCTCCCCCCTCTCACCCTCCCCCCCCCCACTTTGAAATGACCCAGGCTAGGACTCAGATGGATGGAAGTTAATAAATGAAGCTTTATATTTACAGTTTTGCACAATATACAAGAAGATATTTACAATATATAACAGATATTTACAGATATATACAGTGAAAAGGTAATACAGAAAGACCACATCCCTCTCAGAGATCAAAGTCCCCAAGAGGGGGTTTTCCAACCACTCTACGACCTTCCCTGCTTCCCAATCTTATCTCACCATCTGTCTTATGTAGCAGATAAGCGAAGGTAGATCGGCCAGGGAGATTAACAGCATGAAAAGAAGTTAGTGAAATTATTCAGATCCAGCTAGGAAGGTAGGGAGAGAGAGACATGCAGCAGCAGCTGTGGCTCAAAGCAGTCAGTCTTATCTATGTTTGGGTTCCAATTCTTAAACATTTTTTTTCTTTTTCGGTAAACCTATGAGTGAAGTAGCATCAGCAGTGTTTTCCTTTCTTAGCCTGTAGTCTAATTTCTCATTCAAATCCCCCAATTAGTTGAAACCATCACATAAAATAAAAATGGGGACCTGTTAAAAGGATTCACATAATCAGTTATTCAGCGAATAATGTTCTCCATCAGCTCTATGTCTGGTGGGTTGTTGTGTTACTCTGAGATAGGTTTTTAAACCTTTCTGTTGAAAACTTGGTTAAACATGATTGGAAAAAAAACAGATCCAATTTACTCCTTAAAGATATTTTATGTTAATCTTGAAGGCTCTAGAGTAGTCCTGTCATCTCCGCTCTGGCTTTTTAGATTGGTAAACATTTATAACCTCTGTTGGGTTAATGACTACTGAGGTTTTCCTTTGATCACTTTCTAGTAAATATCATAAGTAATTAAACATCTAGTGCAAATAAAACACTAGAAATATATTATTGCAATGTCCTGTACAAAATACTATCATTTGATAAAGTACTTAAATCACCTAGATAAAATCTGTGAGAAGAAAAAAAATCCTTATTTCATTATAATGTCTAACTTCCTGTAGACTTGTTTTCCCCAAAACAGGTAAAATAATTCAATACGGAGTGAGCTGTGAAAATAAACACAGCAGAGCCTTCAAAAGAATCCACATGGATAGGTCATTAGGATTGCTTGGCCTTATATAGTTCATTAAAATTCACAGAGGTTAGATTATATCTTGATACTTTAATAAACAGTTTCAGCTTTGGTGAAAGCTGGAAAGCTTAATCCATTAAGAGCCATTCAGAACCAAAACAAACAAACAAAGCTTTTACCACTTCAGTGACAACAGCACAGAACAAACAAGCAGTTTCTTTCTAAAATCCCAGCAATTTTAGGATCAATAGCCTCACTTTGTGCTCCTAAGTGATGAAAGCTAGAAAATCTCTGCTGTCGGCTCTGTTTAAAAATGTTTCTGGCAAAGACATAGTTGCAAATTTGATGAGTTTAGTTTAGCATTACCCATGTAGTCTAGAAGGCTGACTTAAGTACTATCACTGGTCACAATGAAAATAAACTAACTCAAACATCACTTTTAGCTGAAATTTCCTCTCTATTCCCTTAATTTACAATGTTAAAATACCTTTCAACATCTCTTCCAAGTCCTTATACTTAGAGTTTTTTGATTATTTGTCTAATTACCAGCAGTAGGATTTTTTTTCTTTTTGTAGATAGAATTAAAAACAAAAAAAAAATTTTTTTGTGAATATAAAATCAGTATAGTGACTTAATCTACTAAAGAATGTAAGGCTGTTTCAAAGTCCATTTAACCTCATCTGCCAATGTGGATAATCAAATCAACAAATACATCTATATACACAGAAAGAACAAAAATAAACTTTTTTTCCCCTTTATAAGATCAAGAGCCTCCTATGCCCTTTTAAAGTCCTGCTGTTGTATATTGACTTTCATGAAAACAGCATTCCCTTCCTTTTACTTAATCTAGACTTACATCATTCAGCAGAGCTTTTATATAGCAAATCTGTTATCATTCTGTAGACTTAAATTATTCCTGCACCTTTATATAGATATTCATGCCTTTGTTTCTTGATTTGAAATACAATAACTCATATCTTTGTTTTTCAGGTTTTTATTTGCATTTCATGTTTACCATTAATTATAAACTTAGAAGTAAAATAAGACTGTTCATTTTTTTTAGCCAACAGTGTCAGCTAGTTTTCATTTTACCCATAAATTATCTGAAAGGTTTAAATTATATACTTTCTTAGGTAGCCAAAAGGCACTGTAGGAATTGCTTGTATTTGTCTATGAGATAATTTACTACTGAGATGTTAATATTTTTTGTAACCAACAGACATTACTAGTGGTATTTTTTAAATTAATCAATATGACAGAATGCTGTCACTATGAGAAATATGGGCAGTAAAACAGAACCTGTCCCCAAGTTCTTGTTTACAGACCACACAGACTAACCATGTTTTTTTTTTTTTTCACCAGAAAGGCATAAAGTCAGAATAACACTTAAAATATGTGGCTTTACACAGGGACACACTGTTGTGTAGCCCTGATTCATTAAAATGCTTGATGCATAAGTAAGTTGTCAAATTATATGTGGGTGGCTGTAATGGCAGCGTGTAGGTTTGTATGGAAAACAAGTATGGCACTGTGAAGATTTTTTCTCTCTTTCATAATATAGGTATTCAAATGTAACACTTGTGAGTGGTCTACTAAGAACTTTGCTGTCAGATGAACTAATCCACCAGAAACACACGCAAGTTTAAAACAAAGTTCTCTAAAAGCAGGGAAAAAATTCAAACCACCTAGACTTTCTGTAGTCTAACCAAGTGACAGACACATAGACAACTTTTTTGCTGCCAGAACAACACTCTACACAGCCCATCAGCAATCTATTTGTCACTGCTACAAGAATACCCTCTGCAACTTGGCATCAGGGTCTCTGGGTAGCCAACTGTGCTTGGATAGTGCTGGAAGTTGCTATTAAATAATAGGGAGGAAAATTATCAGAGAAGCTCATTATTGTTTAAAAAATCTGTTATATATGGAAAATATACCTTTAAAGCCATAAACATTAAAGATTACCAAAAAAATAGATTTACAGAACAACAGAAAATGTATTCTATATATGGGTACAGAGAGACTGTGTTTGATTCAACATCATTTTCCCTCTCTCTAGTCATCCTGTCTATCAAAAATGAGACCTAGCATGTTATTCATCTGGTATAATATAGTAGGATTCCCACAATTATTTATTGAAATAAAGGGCTAAAATAATCTGTAGCATTATCCCAGAGCAGAACATGGCTGATTAACTTCATACATATAATGCTATCATGTTACATTTAAAAATTTAAATGTAAGATGGTGGAAAAGCACATTTTACTTGTAGTGATAGTGTGTTCCAGTGTCCCCACCATGGGCAGGGATGACTCACAACTAGACTCAGCTACTCAAGGTCTTATGCAACCTAGCCATGAACACCCCCAGGTAGGAGGCATTCCACAGCCTCCCTGAGCAGCCTATTCCAGCGTTTCATCACCCTCATGCTGAAGAATCTTCCTAAGGATCTTTCTAAGATCCAGCCTAACACTACTCTTCCTCAGCTTCAAACCATTTCCCCTTGTCCTATTGATAGATACCCTAATGAGAATCCCTCTCCAGCCTTCCTGTAGGATAACCTTGGCCTATGCAGAAAGATTCCCTTTATTGTTGCATTAGGTCCTATACATTATGCTGCATCCTGCCTGCTTACAAATTTCTTTTATTTTAGGAATAAAATTATAAAAAAGGGAATCAGTCTTTTTCCAATTGTTCTGTGAAAGTGAGATAGAACAATGAAAAGTGATTATAAGCAGAACAATAAATACTTACCTAAGAGAAACAGAGCAGAAATAAGTAGCAATAATGATGAGTTCTGATCTTTAAAAAAACAAAACAAAACAAAACAAAACAAAAACCCCAAAGCAAAACAAAACAACATGAAATAACTAAATAAGAATCAAAGATAAGGAGAGTGAAAAATTCTGTTTTATTGGAAAAAGCCTACCTGTGAGCGTGGCGATTTTTTTTAACGGACCAAGAATCCTTGTCTTATCATTAGAGCATGATGTAGCTTAATAAACAAGTAAGGATGTTGAAGAAAGATAAGAATTCATTTATTTTGTGATTGTGACTTGGTACAAGGCACACCAGGTAAAGAGTTCTCCCTTTACATCCAAGGTTGAGTGTGGGTAGAGAGCCAATATAGCGCCATATGGCATATGTGCACAAGTCACATGGAACAGAACACTCACAACCTGAGAATACCACAGTGCTGATTACCATAGCATATATTGTATCTGTTTTGTGCAAATTCCTGAACTTTATGAAAAATATGACAGTTTCACAAGATTACTCCCTTAGTGTATGAAGTAGAAAGCTAACCAAAGAACCTAGCATCTTATTATTCAAATAAGGCAATAAGAAAGCTAATGGAAAAGCTGGGTATCATCTTTCACATCCATGACCTAGTCAAGGATCTATTTTTGTAATTAGAACAGTGTATTTGGATCTCCCTACAAAAGGGCGAAAGTCCATAAGGCTCTTAATCACTAAGCAGATATCCTTCTTGACATCATGTTACAAGTGTGAGAACATAGGCTTTATACTGTATTCACTTTGTTTAGTATCTCCTCTTAGGTCTAGTTTCTCCCTTATGTGGAGCAAATGGAGCTGCTGTTAGGCTTCCCTTTTAGGTCACAGAGATAAACCACATATGAAAGAGCAAGTATCCACAGAATGATAGATCATTGAAGCAGAAGAGTTTAAAACTGTAAGCTCATCATCAAAGGCAGATAGACTTGGGAGAGAGGAAAAGGACAAGACAAAATGGGAAAATGACAGCATGAAAGACTGCTATTACCATACTATAATAATAATCCAGATCCCTCTTCTGCACTCAGAAGCTGTAAATTAGAGTACAGCAAAACCCACCTCTGATTTGTTCTCATTCTTATATTACAAGCTGCTTGTTTAGACCAGACCATGGATACTTAAAATAGATACTATGAAATTTTCGTACACCAGATAAATGTACCTTGAACTGGGTGTGCAACTCTTCTAATCTTTAGCTTAACAACCTCAGGATTTTTTATCATATCTGTGGCTGCTAGTGCTTTGTGTTGTTAAGCATGATAGTAAGATAATTTTTAAAATAATAAAAAGTTAAAATGACTGATTGTAACTAAGATAATTATTTAAGGTACATGAACAAACTATGCCAATTATATTCTTTCAGGAAATGAAGGGATGTAAATCAGTGTTATACTCTTTCAGGAAGTGGAGGGATGTAAATTAGTATTTTTCTTTTCTCTCTTTGATCACTTACTTTATAAAGATGGTGATTATTTTGAATAATTTTTATAATTTATATAATTTACTGAAATTTCATTCCCTGCACACAGCCACTTGGCCAACTAAAGCCAAATGGACATTTATATTGATGAAATGGAAAAAGATCTGTCAGTTACTCCTTTTAGTCTCCTAAATTACTGAGATCCCTGGTTTTTACTAAGGAACACCATTAAAAGAAACAGGCAAGCCTTAGTGACATCAGCAGTATTGGAGAGCTCCAGATCTCTTCCTGCTAAGATTCTCTGAGGAATTAAATTGACTTTAAAATTATCCTTCATCTATTGACACAAGGATGGCACTGGGTCTTATCTTGCTCCTATTGAAGTTGCTGACATTTTACTGCTGAATTTAACACAGAGAGATCTAATGGAAACACATGACTTGAAGATTTATTTATTAATCCTTCTCTAGAGCAGACCATTTCGAACATTCCTAATTTTTCCAAATATTTGAAATGACACTACAAAGAAGAAAAAAAATGTATCAATCTTTGCTACTGAAGTGGCTCATAAAGCAACTTTAATACTTGGGGCTTCAGATGCTGTACTTCAAAGACTTCATCATCAAATTCTGCCTTCCTCTCTGCTGAGAAGAGGTCTTACTCTAGACTACAATGGATTGGTGCAAAAGATCAACAAACACTACACGTGCCTGCTTGGGACTAAAGATTAAAAGGTAAATCTTGCCAAACAGGATTAAGGTGTTCATTCTTTCTTCAGTGGGTTTAACATTGTAAAGGGGAGTAAAACATGCATATTAAAAGAAGGAATGGGATAAAAGAGTCTTGCAAGTCAAATGTCTTGCAGGAGAGATGAAAACACTGAAATGTACGTACGGAGAAGTTTAAAAAGAGCGTAGGAGAAAAGCTACAATTTCAGGTAAACTGAATCAAGGAAATCATCGTAAATCCGTAGTAGCATAAAAATTCCTGGGGGGGTTAGTGTATGGCTTGCCTATACTATACCAAGACCCTGCATAGTAATCACATTTTTACTTTTAGAGGTGCTGTTGTACCAAATCTGGATTCTTTATGCAGTTTTGGGCAGGTTCTCTAGCAAGGAGGTGTGGTTTCTCACATTGTAATGACATGATAATGGCATAAATTCAGCAGATTTTGCTGACTTGACTGAACAATGTTAATTCTCAAGAAAACAGATCCAGTGTTTTGGGAATCTACAATCTTTCATCCTTGACAAGGTTCCCCTGGAACAAGTTACCTTGGTGCACTCTTATCTTGAGGTAGACAATGTTAACAAGACTGCATAAATACCTCTTTCTGGGACCATCTTATCTTAAGGTAAGCACTATCAGCCTAACTTGCAACAATGAGTCATCAGTATCATGAGCTCTATATTCATACATTCAGTTAAAGAATGAGATTTACATGTGGATTGGGACAGCAGAATATATTTGGTTATACTCTGGAAGAGCAGCATTCTGATTCACAGAAAAATACTTTCACCAGACCACACTCAAACCAGCACAAACACAAAAATTGATTTTTATATATTTCAGTTCTGCCACTTACAGAGAAGCTGGGCAATTTTACTGCTGTTTCTGGTTTACATAGACCTTAATTTCTTTGGTCCATCTCACGTACTTAACATATGTAAGGATAAGAATGAGATTATTTGCTTATTGCAACAGTGTGGGTGTTTCTATGACTGAAATATAAACATGTCTTTGGTACTTCCCACTCACTGCTCATGGAGCTGCCTGAAGGTAGTGCCTTAGAAATGTTAAGCAAAATGAGAAATGAAAGTCAATCCTCTCCATTGTGTAGGCACCTCACTGCAACTGGTCTGCTTCCACTTACTTGAGTTAAATCTAAGTACAGAGGTTTCTCCTGTGGCAGGGTTCCTGAGAGAATGCAATCTTTTTGAAGTGCCTGAGGAAAGAGAGAAAATCTGTCCTACCATAATGATTAAAACACTTAGCTGGGAAATGGGTTGTCGTCCATGGCTCCAGCACCTTAGGAGAAGACTTTAGTCACAGGGCTGTGGGTGTCTAGGAAGCATAACCTCAGACTCAGCTATAATTCTTGATATGATGCAATGCTTACTCTTTGAAATAGTTCCCAGACTTCCAGAGGGCATTTTCAAGTTCTAGATCATGTCTCAACTCTAAAAAATAAGCCTCCTTTAGGAATAAAGGGGACTCTTGCTTATTCATTGCATCTTCCACATATTTTTTGACAAATTGAATGACTCAGTAGGAGAAATATAAATATTACTACTGTAACTTCTATCAGCCACAAGGTAGTACTTGTGAACAAGAAAAAGAAGCAAAGCCCATCACCATTTACTTTTGATTTTTTTTGCGTTGCATCTACTGCAACTATTTAAAGCTGCCACAGTTTTTAAAAGAAGCCAAGCACAAAAACAGTATGTATCTTGAAAAAGTAATTAATCAACTGAAAAAAAAATATAATCGTACACATTGCACAAGTCCCAAGATACAAGAGAATTTGGGCAAAAATCAGAATAAATAAATTTCAGGATCTTATAGGTAAATTTGAATGCTGTATACGACTTCTACAATGTATGTAAACACATGTTGTTGGACTAGAAAATTAAGAATCATGATGCTAAACTGTATTTAGGAGTAGTTCGTGAGAAGAAATGGGAAAATCATCAGCTTTGGTGGGAGTAATATCCCAGTTGCTATCAGTGCTCTTTCAACATGTCAGAGGCAAAGTAACTGAGGAAGGACATTTCCTGGAACTGTGCCAAATAACAAGCTATTAATTAATATTCAATCTAACATGCAAAAACTTTGTTGGTTTATATCTAAGACTGCTTAAAAGAAAAAGTAAAGCACCTACTTAGTGTAACACAGGGAAGTCTCATGCAAAGGCAGTGCTTTAGTATGTTTGTTCTCCACCAGACAATTCTCTCACAGATTCTTCAACTTCACAAGACACTCCCCGCCACTTCCAATATTCTAAAAGTATAATCCCCCAAATTGTTCAGAATTATATTCATCAATCTAAATACAAAGGGAGAAGGAAGCATATAAATATTTCTGAAACTTCTGTGGCAAAATTATAAATTAAAATAACTTACAGGAAAGAAAAATAAAGAAAAACAAAGAAAAATTTAAATCGTTCTGAAATGACCTTGACCTACAGTTATTGTTGCTTTAGAAGCAAGAAGATGGAAAGGTTTTTGTATATATATTTTGGTTTGGTTCAAGGAGGCAAGAGTTAACTGCTGAAGTGGAGGAATGTGTGAAGTGTGCATAGTGCTGAAAGGTTGAAGTTTGATTTCAGGCTTATCTGAGAGGTGAGGAGCAATTGAAGAGTGAATGTGCTAAGATCTAAGTAGATAGGGAAAATGAAGCATCTCTCTTGAATTTCTTCCTTGCTTTCTGATTGATAAATGTCAACATTATGTATACATTTTAAACAGTAAACATGGAAAGAAGTCTACATTTAATACCAAATAAAATATTAAATTAATTATTTTTAAACCCAGAGAGCATATCATAATTCATGTTTTTACATCACAAATTTAAATCATATGAAGATACTCTTATCTGAGGATACTCCAAAAAAACCAGCATATTTTGTCAATTTATGGTGGGTTTTCAGTTTTTGTTTCAAATTCATCTTATTGTTTCACTGTTTGTAAGCAACTCTATTCCAGAAAACATTTATACATACATACAAATATATTACTCATGCTGTGGAAATAATGCTGAATATAAGTATAATGCTAAGTATAAAAGCAGAAATGTACCAGAAATTGCTTCTTAAGAGGAAATGATGTAGTTTATGAAGTGAAAAGCCGACTAGCATGATATTCTTGGAATGCAGTTATAGAGATAACATTATTGATCTGCTTGTTAGCTTGGAAAGCGGAGTCTAACATAACTAAATTTAAATCCTTACTCTACTTTCTCCTTGCTCAAGGTTGGCCATAATTTTATTCAGTAAGTTTTACCTATTACCAGATATATTTTCACTTAACATTTGTTCTTCTATTTTATATTTACTTAGGTATCCCTTCACCATAGACAAACAACATTGAAGAATAGACAAATGTCTACTCTATAAATGCTTGCTCAGCTCTCAGTTTATCACCACCTCTGGCAAAAGACAGCAGTGGAATACATGCTGTAATCTTGTGATCCCTGGACCACTGCTGTAGGAGAAGAAATAAATTTCCTTAAAGTGGACTTTAGGTGCATCAGCATTTGGATGGATTGCACTAAAATGAAATGGTGGTACAGTAGTTTGCTCATACATGTTAGCACTAATCCTTTACTCATTTAAAACATATTTTTAAAATTTGTTATGAAAATGAAAAGTGAATAAACGTAGAATATTTTTCCCTTAGTTCCAGTAGACAGCTGGCCAACATTGCTATTACCAGGTGAAACAAGTAACTGGCCAGTATCGCTACCACCAGACAAACGGGTAAAAGATATATCCTTGAACTCTGAAGATACTGAAAATTGTGTTGTAGGCTGTACAGTACTAAAGGCATATATTGCTCATTTGTTAACAACCATCTATACTGCTACATTTGTAAAAATCATTATCTTGTCTTGGTGATATAGGATGGTCTTTTCCACTTGCTGTAATTAGGACATAATCAATATGAAAGGTCAGCTGAAAAGAATGCATAACGGGGATATTTCTCTCTTAATTCAAAGTTCACATGTGATTTTCATGGAACAGTCAATGTATAATATATTTCCAAAAAGGAATCTGAGATAGCAATTAGTATAGAATCACAAAATATGCATTCATGTCAAGGTTAAAGCCTGGGCTAGCCACTAAATGAGTGACAAATGCTTTCTATTAATCCCTCCCCCTACACAAAGGAAAAGAGAAAAGGAATAAGGGAGAGAGAAACTTATGTGCAAGACCTGAAAACTTAACCATTAAAAATAATAATAATAGGAATAGGATTAAGAATAACTAAATAGATACAAAATAGATGCAAAAGAAATATCAAACCCGACCCCCTTGATGGCAACTAGTCTCTAGCCACTGATGTGGCAGGCCCTGGAGAAATCCCAGGCTGGACTCAGCAGCAGACAATATCCAGGAGGTGGATTTTGGAACTGGATTTGGGGACTCATGGATTTGTAATCAAAGGCAAATAGACAAAGTTCTTCTCCTCCATCAAAGAAGAGAGGTTAACAGACATTCCTCAGCTTTACACGGCATATGACTTACATGGCATGGAATACCTCGTTGATCATTTTAGGTTCAGGTCCTAAACTGTCCACTCCTCCCAGATGTGGCCTTTTACTCTGCACCCTCAACATCACAAGATTTAGCAGTGGTCTTGATCTGCATATAAATCTTTGGTACTAACTAGAAACATTAAGCATTGCCACTGCTAGAAGTGGACACTGCAAAACCAGGCTGGCAATGGAAAAAAGTGCAGCTGCTCAGAAGAGACTGAGCTGAAACTGGAACCAGGACAATCTATTCAAGTCATTACATGCAGTCATTCAGAAATGTACCATATATTTAGTATTTTAGACTTCAAGGTATGAAATACTTTCTTTAGTACTGAAAAAATATCTTGCATTGAAAGAAGGTAGTTTATTTCCAGAATTCCCTCTCTAACCTGTAGGTTTCTGATAACACTCAAATATGGACTATAATCATGGTAAAGCTACCCTGCTTTCAAGATTTGTAATGACGTTGAGCATTTGTGTGTCTTTATAAAGACAGAGAGCCTCAAATAGTCAACACCTCAATAGCATATTGTCATTTAGCTAGATACAAAATGTAACACATTCTAGTAAACACACGGCTGAGTTAATTTTGTCTCTGTTCACTTTATTGATTTAGTTGGAATACTGCTGAGTTTACAGTGCTGCTTCCTAATTCCTGCCAGATTCTGCCTTCACTCTTCACACTGAGCTTTATTTTACTCTCGGGGTAGTCCCATGGAGCTCAATGGGACACTACTATGTGAGGCAGAGCACCAGAATATGCTTCTGGGAGCAGACAGGGATATACTGGTTTTTATACTTACTGTATTCTAAAAAAAAACCCAAAACAACCCTAAACAAACAAACAAACAAAACCAAACAAAAACAAAAGAGGAGCTCATCTTTATTTGCATTTCCAGGCACCATAGAAATGTTTACACAATCCAGTTTTAATTTTGCAGTGGTGAATGTTACCTGTTTGAACTGGTGAGAATCTTCCAAGAGCTTAAAGAATTATTAGTATTTTAAAGGAAATATTTGTTTTTGTGAACAAGAATAATATACATGGATCCCATCTATTCTGTTAGACACCCTCTTTTTTTTGGTGCTTTAAACAAGGAATTTCATAATAATGCTGCATGATTAAAAACACTACTGAACTTCATGTAACATGCTCCTGAGAATAGACTCTGTGAATCTTCCTTATGGAATGACTATGAAGTGATATAGCCCACACCGAACTGCTGTTCTTGTAGCTTTTATAATATCAAACCCAATAGTAGCACGACAGCATCAACATAATTCTTATTAATTATACTTTCCTTGTTCTTCTGTGACTTTCATAATTATTTTTGTTGTTTTTTTAATATAACTACCCTTGCACTTATGTCATAAAAATTCTGCCTTTTTCTCTTTTTTAATATTTGTATTCAAGACAAACAACAGGAGGTTGAAATCAGGCCATTTAAAAGAAACATCTGCTGACATTTATTCATATGCTACATGTTCCACTTTCATCATTGAATGTAATGATAAACACACATTCCAGTCAATAATGGCAATTCCCAGCCAAGCCTTACAAATGGTCTCTTTAACACCTAAATTGACAGCTCGGGAGAATTTGAGATAGAAGCTAAATATGGTACATTTGGACACTATTTCCCTAAGCCTAAAATGACTGGAAGGCTTTAACAAGCACATACACTGTGGGTATGTGGATTATAGTCTTGACTAATACAGGTAAATATCTCATTAGATTTTTGTGTTTTGTAAAGAGGTTTTGAGAAAGTGGGTTTTTTTGGAGGTTTTTTTTGAGAGCTGACATACTCTTCCTTGTAAAAGAAATCTAATTGTATTTCCTTTATATAGGAGAACTAATCTTAAGGGAAGCCGAAATCTGAAACAAGTTTGTTTTTTTTAGAGAACTGTTTTGTCTGCTTTGACTTATTAGTTCTTATATCAAGCTTGCTAATTGCTATAGCATTAAAGTAATTTCTATACATTTTCTTTTAAAGCAGCATTGCCAAGAGTTAGGTGGATTCCTTATTCAATTCATATGTTTTTGTGTTAGAATATCTTAGGAGCTGCCATATTGCAAAACAGGGTCTCATTTGAAAGCAGCATTCCGCAGTTACGGGTGACCAAAGATGGTAAGTATGAAGCTGTTAGAGGTTTCATAATAGGAACAAACAGAAAACATCTCATCACTTTGTATATGTATAAATATATCATTCTGAAACAACAATGATCTCTTTTAACATTTCTATGTGTATGCTTTTCCATTTTAGCTTAGATTGATTAACCTCCTTAGAACTGAATCATAAACTGATTTTAAGTCAAGCAGAAAATCACAGCTTTTCCAAACTCCTTCATGTGTGAATAGTTTCTCCTTTCAAAACTCTTGTATAGTTCAAAACAGGTCATTCATTATTTAGCAAGAGGGGGAAATTGTACACACTCTAAAATAATGAATATAAAAATAATTATAGGATCACAAAGTTATCTTGTATAGCATAAGGAAAAGTGTTAGACAAGAAAATAATGCTGAAAGAAATAACTTTGCTGAAATCTATTAAGCTTAGTTTAGAATTTCAGAATTGGTCCCAGTGTCCCAGTTCTCCTTATGAAGAACTGCAAATATTGAGGTTGATTTGGTGGTCTCTTTATTCCTCAACAGTTCACTTGAGTCACTGTAGATATAAGGCGCGTACCTTGTGGCTGTCTAGGGACTCAAATGTTGGGTGAAGGAGTCACTTTGTCATCTACCTTTGCCTCAAAAGTTCATTGCTACCACTGGTTATGTTTCTGTTTCCTCTGTTTTTGACTGAAATTAAGCAATCAAAGGCTAAAGCAACATTAAGAGCCTATACCTTTTTGCATGAAAATCAGTTAATTCACTACTGGCTCCTGTTTGCAGAGCTATAACATAAATACATTTTTTAAATCATGGATGTGTTTTATGCAAATGTAACATATCCTGAGATGCGTTTTCACAGGGCAATGTAGAAACACTACAACAAATAAAGTATAAAAATCCCGCTTGTAACCTCTATTGTTATTCAAGCATCTTTGAAGCATGCCATCAGATTGGAGGTCTGAGTGTTGGCTGTTGGTTTGTGGGATTTTTGGGTTTTTTTTTTTGGTTGAGATTTGCTGTTGTATCAAATCAGTATTTTACTTGTATTAATCTGCATGAATGTTTACTTTGAAGCAAAATAAAATTACACTGGGACTTTTGACTTCTAATTCTATAAAACATCTAGTCCAGTTTCATTTCAATTTTCAGGACTGCACATTGTTTTGAGATACAAATATGTATACCATTGCAAGTCAAATCCAAAAGTTGTGCTGCTAGTAGAAGTAGTGTTCTAGTATTACTTAAAAGTTAAATTATTTGAAAGTAGACCACTAGGCAACCATCACATGAATCTATTTAAAGCTGGTATCTTTAATATAGATTTTGAACAAATACCAGCTCTCAAACACAAAATTGTGCATTTGCTAGGTGCTGCCTACCCAATTGCACATGGTGCAAAAAAAAGCTGTACCTACAGTTCTTGCAAACATCTAATTGTGGCTAGATGCAGTATAGCTCATAAGAACATAGATCCTTCTCGTTTTGTTAAATGATGGAATTCTCCACTAAAGTAATCAACAAAGTCATCTGGAAAGGTACATAGTACCTGGAGTACTGCGTACAGTTCCACAGCCCCCAACACAAGAAGGACATGGAACTGTTGGAGTGAGTCCAGAGGAGGGCCACAAAGATGATCAGAGGGCTGGAGCACCTCTGCTATGAGGACAGGCTACAAGAGTTGGGGCTCTTCAGCCTGGAGAAGAGAAGGCTTTGAGGAGACCTTGTAGTAGCCTTCCAATATTTGAAAGAGTCCTACAGGAGGGCTGGGGACGGACTATTTACAAGGTCTCGTAATGACAGGACGAGGAGTAATGGGTTTAAACTGGCAGAGGGGAGATTTAAACTGGATGTTAGGAGGAAGTTCTTTCCAGTGAGGGTGGTGAGACACTGGAACAGGTTGCCCAGGGAGGTTGTGGCTGCTCCCTCCCTGGAGGGAGGTCTGTGTGGATGAGAAGCTCAACATGAGCCAACAGTGTGCACATGCAGCTCAGCCAGCCAACCGTGTGCTGGGCTGCATTAAGAGAGGCATTACCAGCAGGGCAAGGGAGGTGATTCTCCCCCTTTACTCTGCTCTCGTCAGACCCCACCTGGAGTACTGTGTGCAGTTCTGGAGCCCCCAGAACAAGAAGGACATGGAACTGTTGGAGAGAGTCCAGAGGAGGGCCACAAAGATGATCAGAGGGCTGGAGCACCTCTGCTA
>VWZI01016937.1:48250-92580 GCA_013396835.1 Psilopogon haemacephalus | reverse complement strand
CCTGATCTAGTGGGAGACGTCCCTGCCTGTGGCGGGGGGTTGGAACTGGATGATCTTTGAGGTCTCTTCCAACCTAAACCATTCTATGATTCTATGATATGTTCAAGGCCAGGTTGGATGAGGCCTTGAGGTACCTGTTCTAGTGGGAGGTGTCCCTGTCTATGGTGGGGAGGTGGAACTAGATGATCGTTGATGTGCCTTCCAACCTAAATCATTCTATGATTCTATGACTTTATGCATTAGAAGAGTTACCCCCAGATACATCAGAAAAGATTCCATATCACAGTTGTCCTCTATTAAAAAACTATTTTTGCTACCTAGTATTATATGTTAGGCCTAATTTATTTTATTCACAAAATGTAGCATTGATACACATACCTCCATATCATGAATGCTTTATTAGTTACGCAGTGAAGAAACCAGTTTCAGAAGCAGGTTTCAGACACCAGCATTCTAAGAGAAAAGGTAAATATGGACAGCAGCCATCTCTCTATGCATGGAGCAAAAGAGTAAAGACATAATAATATCTGCTTGCTTACTGAATGGAACTAGGATTGTAATACAGTAACCACAAAAACAATATGAGAATTTCTATTACTGGAAAGGCTGTCTTGCTTGAATAGGACTGGTCAAAACCACATGTGCAGAGACAAAATCTTATTCATGGTCATAGAATCATAGAATGGTTTAGGTTGGAAGGGACCTCAAAGATCATTCAGTTCCAACCCCCTGCCACAGGGTGTATGAAAGTCTTTTAAATCAGTCAGAGATGACTTCTTAATGAGTAGTTCCTTTGTCAAAAGCTGGTCTTTCCTAGTCCATGGTAAAAGCTGAATAAAGAAAAGAATCCAACAAGCTTTCTAGGTAGACAGAAAGCTGCATTTGACTTTTTCCTTGGTCCTTATACTCTCTGAGTTAGAAGGTTTAAACCCAAGTGAGCATTTTAATGAAATCTGGAAAGTTTGCTCTAAGCTGCCAACATCTGACTTGCTGTTGACAATCCAAGGAAGAAGATATGCTACCCTTTTAAACTTAGAAAATACCCACTCTTTCCATCCTATATCTTCCTCTAAAATATGTTTGTGAAAGCTCTGTGCTGATGAAAGGGTGTGTTCTAGACTAGAATAGCTCAACTGTCTTCAGCAGAAAGATGTTCTGAATTAGATCCAGGGACCATCTTTTACTTCCTCAGTGTTCAGAACTGATAAGCAAACATTTCTATAGAATCAGCACAGACATTTTGCAAAATTATAATTTTATCCTTATATTTGAAAAATATTTTATTTAGGGTCTGAAAGCAGACAAGAACTGGATGCTACTTTGTAGTTTCAGGATATACTAGTGGTCATACACTGGCAAAGGGTTGTTTGTGCATTTTGTTTAGTTGTTGTCTGTTTTCTTTTTCTTTTCCAGTTTTCTCAAGAACCTTAGAAGTTCCAATGACTGCTGCTGCCCTTTTGGCTAAGATTGCTCTAATGTCAAGAAAATATTGAACATTAATGAACTGTCAACAGACCTCACAGTGCTGCTACCTCTGTCTGACACAGAAGGTAGTGCCTGTATGGGGGCAAGTGAGGGACCAGAATCTGCACAGTTGTCACTGTTCATTTGTTTCAGAGACTATTATCTTCATATAGTTGTGGGGTTTTAAAAAACCCATTTAAATGGTAGATGGAATAATTCTGCAGGTTAGCACCTTAGTGCCAAATCTGTAGTCATTTATGAGTGAGTTTCTCCTCTTCTGTCTTTTTTTTTTTTTTTTTTTTNTTTTTTTTTTTTTTTTTTTTTTTTTTTTTTTTTTTTTTTTTTTTTTTTTTTTTAAGTTAGAAAGGAAACATATGGACTCAAGTATTTAAATGCTGTTATTAGGCCAATATATAAGCATGATTGTAACCTCATGGGTTTTTGGTTGTGGTTTTTTTTTGTTTTGGTTTGGTTTTTTTCCTGAAGAAAACCCCACAAACAAATACTAAAATTCATTAAAATCAACTTTGATTACTGTGCTAAAAAAATTGCTTATATTAAACACATAAAGATTTCTCTATCTTAATAATAATTTTTTTAAAACCAGAAAGTCAGAACATATTCTGACAATGAATGTTTCATGACTTCTAAATGGATACATTTTTCAGTGTGCACTCGAAAGTTAATATGTTCTCAGAAGATTTCTTTAATTTAGTTGTTGCTAATTTATTCACACTAATACAGGAAAAAAATACTGCAAAATTTTTCATAACAAAAAACTGTGCATATCTCTGTGTTTTAGCTGGCATGTGGTTCTACACAGATGGTTTGGGGCTTTCTTTGCTGCAAAACAGATGGGCCTCCACTGTCCCTTACCAATCAAAAGAGAACTTGAAAATATAGGAATATCTTTACTTCCATTGTGTCCTGTAATTCAAGAAATTAAATGCCTAAATATATAAATATGACTTCCTGTGTAAAATGATGGAATATCATATGTTTAATTTAAATTATTTGTCTATATTTATTGTGAAAACTGTTTGGTGGTAGTGTTTTTCTTCCAAACAATAACTAAATATTACAAAAAGTAGTGACTAGGATGAGCTATTGCTGTTAATCTTAGCTGTGTGATATTGTTGTATTTGTACTTTGCTGATACTGTTTAAATTTATTTTAGATGTGATACGATGTCATTCAAAATAATTACCAACTTAAGAGAGCAGCTTGTTGACAGATCATCTTTTATTATTTTGTTCACATACTGCACTGTATGACAGTAGCACAGACATTTATAGCATGAATATCAACTAACTTTGTTTTGTTCTGTAAGCATTTGCAATGGAAAGAAGAGTGTATCTGAGGCTTTTTTATTTTCCTATTAACATACCATGTTCTACCTCATTTTGGAGAGCTGAGATGAAACTCCAAAAAAAAACCCCAAAAAAAAACAAAAACAAAAAAAAACAACAAACAAACCACCAAAAAAACAACCCACACATTTCTGTGGCTGTAATTAAAAGGCCTGAAGGTAGAGAGGGAATTTGTCTGAGGGACAGATTCACCTGGAAATCCAAATGTGGCTAGTACCAGATGAGTATGCTTGCTGATCGTTGTACTACAAATGATGCAGACCTCCTGAGTTTAAGCCTAGTCTTCCAATACAGCTGCTACTTATCCCACAGTTCCTTCCACCATTGTAAATTTTATCACTTTTTGTCTTAAATATTTGAGGAAATACTCTCCAAAAACCACTTTGTGATAAACCTCATCATATGTTTTACACCATACCTCAAAACTCCCACAAAACTATATGAGGGTGCATGGAGGCTCAGAAATCTTAGATCTGCCTGCAGATCAGCTGAAGTGCATAGAGACTACAATGCTAAAATGTAAGGTATTGGTTTAATAAGATCCTAGTCTCTAACACTCTAACATATGGCCATACAATGCTTTTGAGCACCTTGGGCATTCTCTTTTAATGATGTTACATCATCTCAGTGACAGGCAGAGAAAAGTTCTTGAGCTATATAAATGTGAAAACATTCTTAGGTGACTTTTAATTTTTTTTTTTTTTTAAAGTGAGATTTCTTCTAGCTATAGAAAATGAAGACAGCATTTCAGAGCATTACATTAAGATAATATATCTATTATAATGGTCCATGAATTTATAACAGCCTACCATTTCTATCTGTGCCTTGAAAATTACAAACCTAGTGCCACTTAACTTCATTAATGATGTACATTTTTATGATCCAGTAGCCTTGTGTGGGAAGGAGTCACATCTTGCTGCATCTAACTTCAAGAAAAAAGGGGCAAGTCATCCAACTCATTTTAAAGTATGCTGATTTTGTTGAATGTATGGAACGCTAGAAAACAGAACATCTTTTCTTTTCCTCTCCAATCTTCATTAATATTTATGGTTTAACTTTTATTTGGTACATATTGTGAAGAATGTATTTTAACAGCAGACTCAGAGCTGACTGCAATATATCCTCTTCTCTTGTGTAGCTGCAGAAAAACTTCTAATTCCAGGTGTTATTGTTGTTCTTTTTATGTTAGTCTCCTGGAGGTTTGGGGTTTTTTTCTCATTATTATTATAATTTTCCATGAGAAAAGGAACAGGTGAATTAGTCAGATCACACTATCAGTATAGCTCTTTGAGATCCTATGCATACTGACATTTTTGAGAAAATATACCAATGGATATATCAAAATTCAATTGGCTGTGCCAAGTATTCAGATTAAGAATTCGGTTCACGGCTGTGGGAAGAGATATTTCAGTACAGAAGAAACACAAATTGCTATGCATCTGACAGTCCACTCTTCTAATGAACTCTATAGTGGCGCTGAGAATATGCTTGAGACACTTTCCATAGCCATTCTGGATGCAAATTTTGGGGTTAACACAGAAGACTACACGAACCAGAAATATCAGTACAGTGGGAGAAGCAGGTAGAACAAAGATTCCATAGTCATGTAACTATAGTCATAATCCAGAAAGGTTATTATACATATAGAGTAATGCACTTCATTCTTGAATAGGACCTTGTCATTCTTCAGAGGCTTTTTGTGAGGACTAGAGGAAGACTATTGATGGCTACCAAAGGCCATTTTTCTGCTCTTCCCCACAGAAAAACTAACTGAGAACAACAATTTGAGGAAGGATGGGGTCAAAGGCCACATGGCTTGTGGAAATTTGGGGGACAAAGAGAAGGAGCTGCCTTTTCTTGACAACTCATTAGGTAAAAGCAAGGTATAGACAATTTAACCTGGCCTGTGTTTAATATACATATGCTAACGATACCCTTGTTACTAATCAGGAACAGCTTCATTCCTCAAAAGTAGACTGTTTTAAACAAGTAGAAATGCCTAAAGTGTGCTCACTGGATATGCAGTGATCAAATTCATTAAAGTCTTGATGCGGCACACAACAGTATTAATTACATACAAGTGAGTGGAGCATAGCTGAATGGCCAATGCTTTTTTATGACTCCCCTTGATATTTGGGGTTTTGATGCTTTTCAGACAAAATTTATTTGGCTCCGTTCACAAGTTACAAATGCACAATTTTTTTTTTCTACATCACAGAAGGAAATGCAGAAATGTACTGAATATTTTTAATATAAGTAGAATTACTATATTTTTTTATATCAACCTTTTGGAATATATTTCAAATTACAAAAGTTAGGGAAATTTCATATTCAAAAAATCAAATGCAGTTGTACAATTGCCATTTCCGCCCCCCCTCCCCAATTTGTACTTTATTTGCCTTTCATAAAACTCTGTAAAGAAACATTTTGTCAACTAATAATTAAAAAAAAATTACTTGTGATTCAAAGTGTTAAAACAAAGGATGTTTTTCGCAGCATATGTAACACAAGAGCTTTTGCAGCACAGTTTCAGAACTCTTTCTTGGTAAGAAACCTTATCTAATCCTGTTTCATCCTTTAAAACTGCCTACACACTAATCTCAAGAGACAAATTTAATACTTTGCAACAAAGGGAATATAGCCCTTTCAGCTTGAATAGAGGAATTGTTAGGACACCACGTGAGGTATGAATAACATTATAATGCTGCCTTTTACTTGGCAAAGGAAAAAAAAAGTCTTCTCTTACAACCTAAAGATTAGACCTTCTTCCTAGGGTTAAATTTTTTGACCCGTGCTATATCCCAAGACACCTATTTTACTGTTGTATTTGGGTCTTCTACCTCTTGTGAAGTAAACATTGAACAACTATAAGTAAACAGTTTGTTTTAGCTGAAGATAGAAAGGAACTTTTTAATTGAGTTTTGGTGATAGACATCCTCCAACTGGCAAGTATCACTGATGTGGTAAAATAATATTGTCTTAGAGCATGTGTAATGCTACATAAAGAATATTAGTTTAAGAAATGAAAATAGAAAGCCAAATGATCCAATGCAAAGAACAAATATAATTGAATAACTTAGTTCTTTAGTGAAAAATATGAATACCAAGTTTCCTTAACATTTAAAAAATTTAAATTTGTACTTAAATAACCTTTTCCTTATTTTCAAATCTGAGAGTTGTGTACAGTTATTTCTCTTTATAATCTTGTCCAATATGTTGTTTCTACATTTCAGATTGCTCCATCTTTTTCAAGAGACATATTTGTGAACTTAGAAGATGTATTTGCTGAAGACAAGACTTTCCTTATCATGATGAAGATACAATTTAACATTCTGTCTTATTTCACATTTTGTCCAATTTAATGTACCTCTCTTCATACATTGTATGTAGTTTGCACCTAATATGCCATACAAATTGTAAATACATTAATTAAATTGCAGTTATACTTGGTTATGATCAAACATAAGAGAATGAAGTAAGCCGACCTGTAAGCTATGGAGTTTAGGAGAAACAGCAATGGTGTTACTGACTAGATTATATTGAGTCTGTCTTTTTGCTCTACTGAGATAATAATTACTCTTCACATCTTGTTCCCTCTTGTCAAAAAAAAAAAAAAGAATTCTATGAAACCATTGTGGTCATTGCAAAAGTTACTCATTGGTGAGAAGACAGAATATTAAACTCTGAGATCACATGGAATTGGATTTAAAATGACTATTCTGTTCTCATTTGCCACAACATTAGATTTTTTGAATCTCTTATTATTGAAGTTATGGAACGATTTAGTTGAAAGCAATTTGAAATCAAATACCACTCCTAAACTCATCAGTATGGTTATCCAATTCCTAGAGGTTTCAACCAGATGGTGTGGGTTGTTTTGCCACCATGTTTAGCGATGCTTACATTTAAATGCAGATGAAGAACTCCAAGACTCTTTTTGGGCTATGTAACAATGAACAAAATACTCAAACTCTCTGCATCTTAATGTTTCACATTAAAGCTACTCATTTCAAACCCAAGACTAAGAAGCCCTACATAAAAAAGTGTTGCTTTCTGTAAAACAGAACATGAACAGTGGTGGTTCTGTGTGTTTTGTTTGCTTATGTATCTTAAGCATTGCCACCTTTGTAAAGATTCATCTGTTTTAGGCAACTTCCTCATTAGTAAAAATTGCTATCAGCTGGGAAGCCAGAGTGATTTCAATTCTTTCAAAGATAAAAGGTATAGTAAAAACAAGTTGCCTTCCTGCTTCTGGTGTTGTTACATCTCTTATGGAGGGCATACAAAATGCTACCATTCTGATTTGTTGCCACTTGTACATATTTTATCCTGACTTAGTGGATTATTTAAGATGAAAGCAATGAAAAATCAGATGTAGAGTTGTTACAATTTTACAGTAACATGGGCTCATATATTTCAAAGAATTATGCACATACTAAGCAATATTAGAGGTGAAATTAAGTAATAAACAAATAAGCACACACACACACATACACAAAAGAGGTAAATAAAAAAAAAATAGAGGTAAATAAAACTATCTACAGGGGTTTTTTGCAAGAGCAAAATACCCTATCAAATCAGATTCAAACTCAGCAAGTCCAAATCTAAAGCTGAGGAATTTTGTCTTACTACAGCAATTTCCAACCTGTGGTGACAAGAAAAAAATCCAAAGTTTTTTGCCACAGAAGAACAGTGGAAAACCAATATGGAAAACCCATGGTCATCACAAATTTCTTTGTACTGAAACAGATGCATAGAATGAGGTGAGATGTTTGCAGAAGAGCTCTTCTCTAGAAGTTTATGGACTGTTTTACAACAAATGATACATGAAAGGAGGGAATCCATTTATACATGACCATAAGTTTTGGTGGGTTTCTTTGTTGGGTATTGGATTGGGTGATTTTTGGGTTTTATTTTATTTTATTTTAATTATTTTTTTTTCCTGAGAAATGATTATAAGTTACTTTCTGACAAATATGCTTATAAAATCTGAGTGACATTAAAGAAAGTGATTTTGGTTAAATTGGGTAGGCTGGTAGGCAATCTTCATGACTGGAATGTTATAATCACAGATGTCCAGACGGATTGGAAAAAGGTATTTCAAGATGTCACTTTTTATTAGGCATCATACACAGACAAATGTCTCAATAGCTATATATATGTATTTAGGCTTACTTCACAATGCTGGGGTAAGTGATGAAGGGGCCTGACTTCATAGAAAAGTTAAGATACAAAGATACTAAAATATTTTGGCAAATTTTCAGAAGTGATTATTGCTGACCAAAAAAAAAAAAAAAAAAAAAAAAAAGACATTTTAAANNNNAAAAAAAAAAAAAAAAAAAAAAAAAAAAGAGCAGTTCTATAATCAAGTATGAAAAAAGCTTTTGCTTAATAAGTATTATTTGTGCTGAAAAATCTGGGTTGGTTATCAGTATGAATGATCAATGAGAAAGCAAATGGAAAATAAGTTTGAATAAATGAAGTTAATGAAAATTATAATTCAAAAGGGTAAAAAAATTTGCAAAAGACATCATGGAATATTCTGTACCCATTGTGGTTTCCTTTGATATGAGTAATAAAAGAAACTATAGCAATGCTGAATAAAATGGTAAGGACACAGAAAATATTGAAATTTATATTTCTAACATTTTAGAAAGAAAGTAGCTAAGATCTTTTTCATTAAAATTGAATATTTCTTGTCTGCTGTGGAAGAAGTTCATGCAAGAAAAAACTTCCAAGGGATAATGTTTATTAGCTTATAGGAATTATTTCCACTGTCCGAGCACTTAGCCTCTTACTGAAGCTTACTTTCAACAGAATGGAAGCTGAGGAAGTATAGGAATATTACAGAGGTGTGGTAAGAAGAAGTGAAGCAACCCAGACTATAATAGACTACTAACACTTTAATATAAGGAAATCCTGTGAAAATGATGGTAGCAAATTCAGTTGTCAAAGAATTAACCTACAATAATTCCAGTTAACATGAGTCTACAGAAAATACATCTTTTCAGATAAAAGTAATTTCCTTTTTTGATGAGATTTCAAGTTTCATTGTTAGTGGTAATTGTATAAATGTAAGAGATTTGGGTAGACATTAACAAACTGTCCAACTGACAGGTTACAAAAAAATAGATGTCAATGGAAAATAATTGTCAAATGGAACATTTCCAGTGTTTCTCAATGAGGACTGGGACAAGTCCCAAAACTTTTTATGAGAGATAATTTAAAATAATATATCACCTCAATAAAATTCCTAGCTGAAACAAAACTTGGTTGGACTCAACGATCTCAAAGGTCTTTTCCAAACTGGTTAATTCTGTGATTCTGTGATTGGTGGAATGATAAAGTAAGAGCTTTAATAAAGACACTAGATAACCTCCAAATCAATGTATTTGAAATAAAAGTCTATCTCAGAAAAACATCCAAGAACATTTATGAAAACACTCCAAATAATCCACTACACTGCACTGCAAACCCCACTGCATTCCTAAGCACACTGTTCCTGTAGTTACTCTAATTACTCTAAATGGATGCTTTATCTCGAGTCTGAATTTGCCTGGCTTCAAGTTGTAAATACAGTCTTACAGTTAAGGCAGTGGAGTTTCAGTGAGATGACCAGAATCTATCCCTTTGGCCTTAGACAGTTCCCCACATCATGGAACCTGGTGTTAGATGGAGTGACTCTGGACCTACATCTCAGGCCTCAGATTTATTTGAGACTCAGAGTAAGTAGTTGTCATTATTAGAAATGTGATAGTTCAGTTGTGTTTCTGCTGAGATGGGGAAAAAAATGGTCTTTAGCACAATAAGGACAGCAGTTTTCTGGGCACATGCTGTTGATCTATGCTAACATAGATTGAAAAATGGTGGTGGGCTTCACGCATCTAAATAGTTTAACTTCTGCTTCTGACCAGAACACATGAAAATATTACCTGTGTAAATAACAACAGGAATCAGAAGTGGGCATGAAGAAATGCAGTTAAAGAAACGAAAATAATTTAAAAACAGAGAACTCATAAGGTTCTGCTTAAAGGGAAACCGATTTTATTCTTTGAAATGCTCAGCTAGGTATTGTTGTACTAGCTAGGTGTACTTGTTCGGTGATGAAGTTCCTAAGCATTAGTTGGTCTTGTTTGATGATTATGATTTTTTTCACTTTAAAAATTGAGTAAAAGTTCAGAGAGGCCAAGAATACTAACATTTTAATGAAAGCAAGATCATTTAGGTGTCTTCCAGATGGATCAAAATAAAATAATCTGAAACCTAGTGTTCATCAGTTACCTGTGAAGTGCTGCATTTAAATCTATTAATTCTTAATACTTCTCACTAGTTTCCATCCTCAACCTATGTCAGCATTATTGGAGAGTTGCCAGAGTCAATCAAAAATGCCATTGGTATGGATTTCATAAGAGCCTGAGCTCTAAATGCTCACTACTAGGCAGAAAGAGTTAAGTACAAAAGAGGAGACATTCCATTCTGGCACATGTTGTCTGTGCCTGAGTTCTTGACCAAAACAAAAGATTTGTGCTAATCCTTTTGAGAGTTGCAATATCTCAGCTTTTAAAAACGCCATTCTGGTTTAAAACATTCAAGGAAATCACATTATCATAGAATCACAGAATGTTAGGGGCTGGAAAGGACCTTGAAATATCATCCAGTCCAACCCCCCTACCAGAGCAGGATCACCTATACCAGATCATATTGGAATGCATACAGGTTTGTTTCGAATATCTCTGAAGAGGGAGACTCCACAAACCCCCTGTACAGACTGTTCCAAAGTTCTGTCACCCTCACAGGGAAAAAAACTCTTCCTCATGTTTCCATGAAACTTCCACCCACTGCCCCTTGTCCTGTCATTGGGCATAACTAATCAGAGCCTGGCTCCATCCTCTTGGCACTTACCCTTTACATCTTTATAAACATGAGTGAGGTCACCTGTCAGGCTCCTCCTCTCCAAACTAAAGCGACCCAGCTCCCTCAGTCTCTCCTCATAAGGAAGATGTTCCCCAAATCAGAGAAAGGTACAGCTCGGTACATGCTAAGAACTTTAAATATAAAATATTTTTTAATACAGCATTCAAATAATTGCTAACCTGACCTTATAATCATACAGACCCTCTAGCACAAACAACTTTTACCTTACTGTTCTGTTCTTTGTTTTTTGTGTAGTCACAAAATCTGTACTCGGAGATCCTCCTTTCTTACATGAAAATAATGTCAGTAAGGTTTTTCAACTAGGTGTAAATTAGCTATCAAGATTTCAAAAGAAGGTAAACCACTGGGTCATAGAAAACTGAATGGGTATGCAAATTTCTAGTTTATGGTAGCGACCAGCCAACTTCTCCTACCACTACAAAGGAGAATCATGCAGTTCAGTTTTCTTCAATTTCTAATTCACTCAAGATGAAAAACTGAGAGGTTAAAAAAAAAATATTTATGAAAGGCCAAGGTCTATGTGTTCTAAAATCTTTAAAGAATAACTATCAATTACTTTCACTAAATATGAACAACTATTTCTTTGTGAAATAAAACAGTTCAGAAAGCTCTCAAGGCAAGAGGTAAGCAATTGCATGTGACAGCAGACTGCCAGGAAGAACAACGGTGACTACTTTGCTTACTTCACTTTTCCTAGGAGGCTGTTTGTTTACACACAAATGATACTTCCCTGAATAGTTTCCTTATTTACCCAATTCAACTGATACTTCAGCAATAAATTTGAACTTCCTAATTTTTGCATTTAACTATTTTCAAATTTCTGTACAAAACTAACTTCACTCAAATCTAGGTGAAAAGATAATAATTATGTTGACTGTTTTTCTAAGGTAAATAACACAAAGATTAAGAACTTGATTATATGTATCTGTAATTTACATTATTTAGATTGTATCTTTTTATCTAGCAATAAGAATATTATATCTAATTACAAGACCACATTCTGGTTACATTACAAACTAAAAATAATCTATAATGAATAAAGTCAACCAACAAATGTAAGACATTTCCCAAGTTTTAGCTTGAGAAAAAAATCCACTACAAGGACAACATTGAAGAAGATTAAAATATTTTAAATTATTTGCTGCAGGAATATTGCTCTAGCAATATTTTTATTAAGAAACAACACATTTATAAAGCCTTGTATGAGCTATTTAAAGTTACCAGTCATTTACTAAATTAAAATAGTACCTGATTTTCTGGTGCAGTGTCTCAAGACTAGTTATAGTATATTAGTTAAATTAAGATAGTAGCAAAAGGGTAAGTGGAGGAAAATGAAACCTTGCTTGTGTTATCAATCAGCTCTGCCTATTTTGTAGTATGATTTCTACTATTTTTTTGCCAGTCAGTGCTGAAAAGAGCATACAGATACAGATAAACAAGTGGAATTCTACTCCAGCTTTCACTTCATCAAAATTATTTATTAAAGTCATATTTCCCTAAAAAATATTTACATCTTCATAGGGGCAGATACTCTTGCATACTCTGATATAATAGTATAGTTGTTTTCTATGCAGGCTGATAACAATGGCTGTAAAATTTACAATTCTGGCTTTTCAAAGAGTAGAGAAAAAATTGACAGATTTAACATTGAAAACATGAAGAAGTAGTATGACGCATGCCAATAATAGTTATAGGTAGCTAGTCTTCAGGGTAGGATGAAGTGATGGTATCTTAAGACTGAAGGTCTTTGAATAGCACCTGCTACATAACTGTCCACAAACCTCTTCCAAAGCAGCTAACCATTCTTCTGGGTTTTTTTCCACCTATGCTCCATCTGCAAGAACCTACATCCCTTTCGCCAACAACTAAATTTTTGTCTTCACAAATGATCCAAATGACCTTGTGGCAAAATGGATCCATAGTAAACTTGTAAAAGGAAAAAAAAACAAAAACCCACTGGATTATAAAGTTGGTTATTGCCTGTTAAACCTGTGAGTGTATTCCATAGAAACCACAGATCAAACCTCCAACTGAAAGGGATGAACTGAATGGCACATAGGGCTCCTCTGCAATCTGCAGGACTTAAAAGCCTTGCTTATTTTGCATATCTGAACTCTATAGTTGTTGTCCAGTGGAAGTACACATTAGCTAATTTGTGTGAAGCTCATTGTTAATGAAAAATAGTGATAATATCTCCTTGACATAGAATTGTTTTGGTATGGATGATATCTCAAAACTGCAATAATTAATTTTTTTTTAATTCTGGAAATTCACTGCTAGTGTATAACTATTTTTTACATTTAAATTCCACAGCTGATTACAAGGAAATGCACTCAACTGTTTAAATTTCTGGTTTCAGTAAATTATTATTCTGTACAATTACTTTGCTTAGTCTAGTCACTTCAAGGAAAATTAAACAGTCAGTTCAATACTTGAAACCTAGTAAATAATATTTGGAAAAAAATATTTCCTGACTGTATGTTTAAAAGCAAGCAACATTACATCTCCAAGCAATTTAAAAATGTATCAAACAGAAATTTCCTAATACATAGGAGTGTAAATATGCGTATGACAAATGCTTTTACATAAAACACTTGAAAATTCTGGTTCAGAAATATTTTTTAGCTATTTTGTCATAAACAAGGTAGGAATTGTTCCCCCAAAGCTTCATTAAGGCTTTATAAATACTTACAACAATTAGATTAAATCAATATATTTACATTGGTCCATTAAATGGTTCATCGTGCGTTACCCTTTCAACAATGAAACACAATTAGTAAATTGCTAGATCATTTGACTTGTTCAGTTTGAAAATGTTTGAGCATATTTTAAGATATCATTTTTTGAAGTAGCAAAATATCCTAATGTATAACATTAATACACGGCGATAGACTTTACTATAAATATTGCCTCTGTTGCTGTTGCCAAGTAAAGTTACATACAAAGCAGAACATTGCAAACGTCCTTTCATCCCTTCTTTATGGTAATAAAACCATGAGTCTTTTGTATTATTTTTAATGTGTGTGGGGGTTTGTTTTTTTTTTTTTTCCCCCCGTGGCTACATGTTCTGAGAAAACACCTACAAAGTAGCATTTAAAATAGTAATGGCTCTGCTTGGACTGTGTTTGTTTCAGTGCCAGATGATTGTTGGTGCCAGTGTTTTTCCAAGATTTTAGGACTGTTAAAGTACATCCCTAAAGTTTCACTGCACTGTTATTTTAGAGATAGGCATTATTATTAAAGAAAACGTAAGCCAAAGTGTTGACCAGGTTGAACTGGTATCTAAAATGTCTATCTAACTCAGAATCTTTTGATACAAATGGAAGCATTGATGTCAAATGTTGTTTAATTGCACTTACTAAGATGAAACAGGAGAATTGGTCCAAAAATACGGTGTAAGTAAGCTCAGGTGGTCCTTTTCTGTAGAGTAGTCTGCGACCATTTCATGAAAGCATAGCACCAGTGAGATTTGTGTGAATCCCAATAAAATGTTAGCTTCAGGCATGTTCCACTGGTTTAAATGTCTCAGAGCAGATGCATAAAAAGTGTCAAACTCCTTGATCTTATTAAGCATGGTGTAGGCTCCAATGTATAAATGTAGCTGCAGCTACTATGGAAATCTGTAGTCAGATTGCAGCATTTCTGAAATACAAATTCCTTTACTATATGGGATTTGAACAGTAATTTCAGGAATACAGCTTTGGAATTAAATATCTGCATTCTCTAAATGTATGCCCCTAAAAGCAATTCATCATGAAAGAGAAAGTGTAAATCCCTGCATTTAAAAATAAAAATAAAAATGGGTGTAACTAAACCATAAGACAGCAACCAGGCTTTCTTTGCTTGTTCTCACTGCATTTCATTCATGGTGCCTGTTGGCAGTGCTCAGTGTGTGGGGTTTATACATGTATTTATAGATATATACATATCACTTGTATAGGAAGCATAGATACTTGAAAATAATGTTGTTTTCTGAAATCATTCTACAGAGGCCGACTTGTGCCCTGCAGCTCTCGAGCTAGAGACATCAGAATTAGTTGTCTCCAGATTTGTCCAAACATGTCTTATAAAATAAGAGAATGTAGTTTTCTAAGCAACTTCATTAAACTGGAAAAAAAAATAGTTTTATTCTACCACTACCCAAACAGTGCTGAAAAGCATGATTCCTCAGACAGTCAGATTTGAAGCTCTGGGTCTGACACAACTCATTCTTTCAGAAGTAAAACTCTTTGGATCACATTAGTTTTGCAACTTCTGTTATCATAATATTAGAAGAAATTGTAATAATATAAGAAAAAAGAAGAATTGTTCTGAGCAGTTTAAGCCTTCTTAAGAACTGGATTATGATTAATTAAAATCAGAAGATTAAACTGACTACTGAACCCCTAAACTTCTCATGTGTCCTCATTTTAGATGCTTCTGTGTCTGATGGTCTAGACTGACAACAGAATGACACAAAAATCTGATTTGTGTCAGTCAATGCAATGCAATTAATTGGGTGTTAAGATGAACATTGGTATACTTTGTAGTAAAAGTTAGAACATTTCTGCAACATTTTGACATTTACTACATCTCAATAACTACTACAGCTTTTCGCAAGACAAATTTTTGTTTAAAATAAAAAAAGAAACTAAAATCTACAAACTGAAAAATGAATAGGTCTTTTTTATACTAAATTGTCACCAACCAGATTGTACCTATTTGACACAGAACCTGAGAAATGGAGATCAAAGCTGAACCTTGGTGATTTCATGATGACTGAGGATGACTTGACGTTTACAGTATCAGAGCTGCATTTTAACTGGTGACAAAATTAAACTGAACTGTAGCAGATAATTTAAGAGGAATAACCAAGGTGGTGCTGGGGAACAATTATGCTATCTCCTCTTCCTTCTTTGTGAAGGCTGCAACTGACAATATTAACTCCCGAGATGTTAGTGAATGCGTAAGAAAAATTTTGGACAGATGGACTGACAGTGGCACCTACCAGCATACAGTAAATTCTAGTTAAAATACAGGTATTCATGCTTGAAGTGCATCCAGTTTTGGAGCCCCTGTTACAAGAGAGATGTGGACATGCTGGAGCATGTCCTGAGAAGGGCCACAAGGATGATCAGAGGGCTGGAGCACCTCTCCTATGAGGACAGACTGAAAGAGTTGGGGCTGTTCAGTTTGGAGAAGAGGAGGCTCCCAGGTGACCTATTTGTGGCCTCCCAGTATCTGAAGGGAGCCTACAAGAAATCTGGGGAGGGACTTTTTAGGCTATCAGGTAGTGACAGGACTAGGGGAAATGAAGCAAAGCTGAAGGTGGGAAGATTCAGATTGGATGTGAGGAGGAAGTTCTTCACCATGAGAGTGGTGAGAGCCTGGAATGGGTTGCCCAGGGGGGTGGTTTGGGCCACATCCCTGGAGGTGTTTAAGGCCAGCCTGGAGGCTCTGAGGCTCTGGCCAGCCTGATCTAGGGTAGGGTGTCCCTGCCTATGGCAGGGGAGGGGGTTGGAAGTAGATGATCCTTGTGGTTCCTTCCAACCCTGACTGATTCTGATTCTATAATTCGAAGTTGCCAAGTAGCCATGAAACATTTAGAAGGTGGGGAGTAATAATGCTGAATAAAGGAAGGAGAGAGGAGGAATTGTCCTCTTCAGTGCTTCTTCCTTAGACTTCAGCCACTGTAAATTAGCATGACAGATGTAAGGTCTGGGAAATTTTCCAGATTAATTTTTAAGAAATTTTAACATTCAACACTGGTTATACTAGGAATGTTTCGGAGAGGAAGTGGGGGTTGACTTTTTTTTTGGTCTGCCACAATGCTATGAATCCTTACAGATCTAATCTGATCCCTTGATTACTTGAGAGCTTGGAAAATTACATCTGGTTGCCAGAGGAAATGGAAGTGTTTGAGCACAACTCATGGCCAGGCCATACCTTAAGATAGTTGTTTTGCTAATGCACTCTAGAGAAGCTGATCCATTCACCCACACACTCTTGAGATGAGGAACATCAATAACATCTTTGGGTGAGAAGGTCACATGGTAGCACTGTTGATGCAGGCACTTAAACCTCTTTCAGACTCTGAAGAACCTGTCCTTGTGCTATTTTTATTTGCATTGCAGCAAACTTGGACATATCGAAGGAGTATCAAATATAATAAATGGATGCAAACATCTAATCAATCAGAGAATGCAAACAGTAATTATTTGCTCTGAGTGTCGCCTACAGACCACAACCTTAAGGTGTCACAGAAACAGAGTAGAGACATGGCAGGGCCCTGGTTAAAAACAGATTATAAACAAAATGAGAGAATAGAGATAGCGAACAAATAGAATACAAGGCATATCATCTCTGTTTTCCTAATCACAAATTAAGCTATGTTAAAATTAAATAGTTAAATGTATATTGTGAAGGCTTTGGATAATTATTTTGCATAGTTCCCTGAACAAAAAGTCTTACAAACCTTTTTACCCGCACCAATGTGTTTTCAAGTGAAGTGCCTCAGCTTCCAAATTGGTGGGCGTATGAAAAATTACTTAAGCCTCAAATTTCAAAGCAGGTAGAGCTGAAGTCTCAAAAAGATTCTCAGATCAGACTTTTTCCTCTTTTTACCTACATGATTTAATTAATTTACTCAAATCAAGTCTCATGTGAAAGAATGGAAACGACTCACTGTATACTTGGGAATCTTTTCAAGTACTGTAGCTGCCTGAAAGATGGAAATCTAATCTAACCAGCAGACTGGGCTCTTTGTGTTGTTAAGAGAGAGATACAAATATTTTAGAGGGTGAGTCATCCTTCTTAAAATAGGATGACTGGCATTGTAGAATTGCTTTTCCTTGCTCCTTTAATTACAGAAGAAACCCTGACCAGCTCAGAATAGATACACATCCTTACACTGAGTTACATTAGCTGAGATGAATAGGAAGATAGTTTCATGGCAATAAAGAATGCAAGAAGGGAACCTTATTTTCAGGGATTCTAAAACAAATTTGTTGAAGGAAGAGCAGAGCAGAACAGTTTGAGATACAGAAGCATTTTCCCTCTAGATGTAAGCTGTTATATCTGATATATTTATCTAAAAGCAGGTTAAAAGATGATTTGTTAGGAGTACAGGAATATGAACAGGTGATTTCTTATTCTGACAAAACAAAATCCGACATGATCCAGGACATGAAAAATGAAGAACCAGACATATTCAGACAAGACACTGAGTATGCCAACACAATTGGTACAAAGAACTTTGTAACCTTATGTCTTTAAATGAAGAAGGGATACTTTTGGGAAGAGTATACTGTAGCCCAAGTAGGTTACTTCAGCCAAAACAATAGTAGGGTCTAAATCTAGATTCAAAATCTCTTCATTCTTGGAGACTTGTTTAACTGCACAACTCTGAATGACAGGTATCTGCAGATGACTCAGTAAAAGGATTAACAGGGCAATGGCCTTTTTTACAGAGGAGACCTAGTGTACATTAGATGTACACTATGAAATACTCAGGCATTCAAATTCTTTTTGTTGTAGATGCCTTCCTCAAGTCATGTATCCTTACTGCTTCTGGAAAATCAAATATCTACCTTTTTGTCCTAGACTGTTTTCTGGAGTATAATCTTTGTGATAGGATTTTAAGGCTGAGAAAGACTCTCAAAGCTTGTTCCTCGGTCAAAGTCATCCATTTTGAAATCATGCCAGTTTGAGAGGAGCAGTGTCAAGCCCTTCTCACAGTGCTACAGCATCACAGAAAGACTTGGTTTAAGCATATATTTCCATTTTTAAAAACTGTTGAAGAAGTACCCTAATTTTATTTGATCTTTGCATTGAGTCTTTTCTTTAAATTTGTCAGTGGTTTTTCAAGAGAACTAGATTTGTTGTCTTTTATTTCTGTCATCCTTAAAAAATTCTGTCAATTCACTCCCCTTTGAGTTGTTTTGCAGTTTGTGGTACCTTATAAGTTTCTAATAAGAGTTTAGTGTTTATGCAAAAGCAATATATTTTCAATTGTTTTACAGTCATCGGAGTCTGGTCATCTCTTACCCTGCACACCAGACTGTTAGAAGGCAGTTAAGTTCCACAATCAGTATGACAAAAAAATCTGTAAGTAGAATAATTTTCTCCTCCCTTCCTGTTCGTCAGATATTTATATCTATATTTCACTCTATGGACACATTTCAAGGAGCCTGTGAGAAATGCTTGAGGCAGCTCAGTTTCAGACTGTGTCCTGACTATTGCTTTGTAAATTAAAGCGTAGATTCTAATGTGTTGTTTATTTGTTTTGTTGGTGGTGGTTTGGTTTGGTTTGGTTCCTGCATTTGTGGGGTTTTTTTGTTGGTACTTCTTTTTTTTTAACACAGATATTGCTGTGATGCCACTGGGAAAATATTTCTGTTTATTGTAGACCGAATAGTTTCCTTAAAAATTCTAAACACATGTGAAAGTTCATAATGCATAATGATTTGAGTATTTCTTTTAGGTAGGTGTTCTGTATTTCAGAGGATCCATATGTGCTACAAACAGTGAACAATCAGGAATACTCACTGATTATGATTTTTTTTTTTTTTGGCAGCCTCTTTCTGTTGCTCTGACAGAGTTGTGGTGATACATTAGTCATTTGCATAGAAAAGATCTTGGTCCATGACAGTCATTTATTGGTGGTGCCATCTGCACTTTTTGTGAGTAGATTATAAGATTTTTTTTTTTTTAATTTGGTTCATTGGTACTTTGAAAATTTGGATACAGTCCTAGTCCTTTCCAGCTAACATGGAAAAAAAATTAAAAGTGTAACTTGCTTTCTTATTATGAACTAAAGCTTAAGAATTAATTAGCAGGACTGAAATAAAAATTCAATTAACCATGAAATAGTTCACAAAGACCCCTGTGTTTTTCACTTTTTCTCGGGGCACTCGGTGTGAGTAATACATATTTCCACATGTATTTTCAAAATGCCCATAATTCTTCCCAGAAGTATTAACATACACTGGCTTGTGTGAAACCCCAGTCATAACAGCAGTAAAACTCCCGTCCCTCCTCCTTGAGGTTTTCTTATTTGTATGATTATCTTGTACAGAACTCAGGACAAATCTAGTGCTCGGTAAGAAAATATTCTTTTTTTTTTTTTTTTTCCTGACTGCCACTGTCCAGAAATTGAAAGAACTCAGTTTGATTCCTGGTAGAAACAAATTCCATAACTGGGTATTCTCCCTGGCTGCTCTGTTCCTATTATTAAATGCATTCCAGAGAATGTAAATTTAAGAAGCACCGTCTGTTGCTGTTGCCATGATAAGACTCATGGACTTTGCAGATCCTTGAATTAATTAGGCTGAGGCTCGAGCAGAGCTTTTTAGATTAGTGAGCATGCACTGAATCCAGAACTAGAGTCAAACAAAAATCTCACATTTTAAGGCTGATTTAGAGAAATACTTATGAAGAACAGGCCACTGGAGATCCAATCCTAACAGGACATCTTTTGTCACAAGAAACAACATAATGCTTGTTACCAGATGCAAACCTTAGCATCTCCTCATGTCCAGATATTTAAAGGAAGAACACGTCCAGATATTTAAAGAAAGTGACATTTTGGCTGCACTGAAAACAATAGACCTCTCCTTCACCTAATTGGATTGGGATTTCTGACACAGATTTTAAGGCAAAGAAACTTTAATGTTCTGAAAATGTAAAAACAGCAGCAGCAGCAAAGCTTTATTCTGTAACAGCTATTAACATGTGGCATCAAGGGCACATAGGAATTCCTACTTAACAGAATTTCTGCAACGGTCATAGAGTGAAACAATAGCACTTGAGTGTTAGTAAGCAGAGATGGAGGAGTACTCTGCCACAAAAACTCACTCAGACTGTTGTATTTCTATTTGCATTAACTTTTCAAATGCACAGTATGCAGTGATTGATGAAATAATTTCTCAACCAACTTAGAGCATTCATAACTGAAACTCAGGTTCCAAAAGATTCTGCAGTTTCATATATTCCATTCTGATTTTTTCTATAGTCTTTTCAGTACCAACTTCAGTTTTAGGGATGATATTGTGAATATCCAAAAAGTACAAATTTCTTGCACTGCAAAGCATCAAAATTTTGGCTGAGATTTGATAGACAAATGACAAGATATCTAATAATTTGGATTGTTGTTTCAAAATATTTCTGACAAGTACTTGGGAGCTTATTACATAATTCTTTGTAATTTTATTTTTTAAAAAATATTTCAACCTACATGTATTTTGTTTCAAAGCTTTAGAATGTAAAAACTTGCTGAATGTTTCATTGGCAACTTAAATTATAAAAATTTTAAATAAATTTTTAAAAGTTGGATATTGAAAAATGTTTTTTGCCTCAATGTAGGGATGCCTTAATTTTTAGTAGCTCTATCAATATGGGGCAGGAAAGCTAAATTAATTAGATCACAGAATCACAGAATGTCAGGGGCTGGTAGGGACCTTGAAAGATCATCCAGTCCAACCCCCCTGCCAGAGCAGGATCACCTATACCAGATAACACAGAAACACATCCAGGCAGATTTTTAATATCTCTGCCCTGGGCAGCCTGTTCCAGAGTTCTGTCACCCTTATAGTGGAAAAAAAAATCTTTCTCATGTTTCCATGGAACATCCTCTGCCTCAGCTTTCACCCACTGCCCTTTGTCCTGTCACTGAGCATTACCAAGAAGATGGCTGCAGCTTGACCGTATTCCCAAAGAAAATTAAATTCTGATTTTACTTGATTTTCTATGTATTTAAAATAGAAGTTTTTTAAGGTTACACTGAACAGTAATACATTTTGAAACTGCTATTCCTTCAACAGTAAATAATGAAAGCAAAATACGATTCCTTCTTCCAAATGCCTATGGATTTTAAACTACAGAGAAATATTTAGAACCATGATAGCTGCACTCCATTTCTGTCACTTACTTGTTGGTTTTTCCAAAAAAATCATATAAAAAGCCATTTGCATTCTTCCTTTTGCAATACTCTGCTTAATCATCCACACCATAACTATAATACACAAGTGAAAAGTACATGCTTCAGTTAGTGCTATAAATTTAATGAATACTTCCACAGCATTCTGTGATCCTAGAAAGGAGGGCTTCATGTAAGTACAGAATACTAGTAGATGTCTTGCTTTTCTTTGCAAACAACAATGCTTAATTGCTCTTCCAAATATGCCTCTCCAAGGGAACACAAGAGATGTTTGAAGAACACAAGGGGGACCTTCTATTGTGGAATACTCTAAGAGGCTCTAAGCAAAGGGGTTATAATGGCTGAATTCACTTGAGAGAGGAGGGCAAAATAATATGGAAAAAAAAAATGACAGAATACCATTCCATCACATCCTTCCCTTTTGTCTGAGGCAGAACTACAGGAACTAACAGCAACAAGGGGTCTTAGATAGTGACAAACCCGTATCAGAACGTTCCAATTTATTAGATCATGCATTACCCCTTAGGATATCTTTAATCTGCACACATTTTGCAGCTGCAATGAAAAGGAATCAAACTTTTAAATGAAAACTATATCATGATTTTTGAAACATATCTATAATTTTATTTAATTTGGGGGGGAAAGGGAAGATTATAGAATAAATTATAATGTTATAAATTTCAACTTACTGATAGAACCATTTTTTTTTTCCAGTGGATATTGTACCACTAATATTACAGCACAGAGATATTATCCATGAATACAAACATAAGTCAAAATAGAACCATATTGGGCAGTATAAAGCTTTGGAACATTCGACTAATGATAATGAAAACTAGCTTATAAAAATTCAAACAGCATTTTGTGAAACTATTATAAAGCTAGAAGCTTGGGAATTAGACAGAGTACCCACACAGCGGGAGAGTACAAATGAACACCTACGCAGATGGCTGCTATAAGAACTGAACAACCACCATTCTATATAATAGAAAGAAGCAAAATGAAGTGCCAGTTGTAAGTGGTGCTTAACTTTATTAAGCTAAGAGAACACTATTACTGAAAGTCTGTATCTGACAAAGGGAAATTACTTTGTTGTAATCATGTTCATGAGCTGTCTTGTGCAGTCAAAGGCCTGCCATTCATTTAAATTAAACTGTAGCCTTTAAAATGTTAATTAGATGTTGCAGCCAGATGCAATATTGAAGAACCTTTAATTTATAAGTTTCAACCATTTTTCTTGAAACATTCTCATATGTTTGTAACAGAACAACAGGCATGGATTTATGACAATATCAAAAGACTAACTTACCATATATATATTCCTTTTGTTGTCTTTGATAGCTCTTCTATATACATTAATAAGTACATACAATAAATACCTCTTGAAAACGTATATTTCTGAAGTTAAATTAGGAGACAGAACTTGACTGTATAATAATTTAAAGAATGAATTTTTTAAGACATTACTTTTCCTGAGGTTAGAAAAGACCTAACTGAGAAAATCTACTTTCACAGTACTTTACAGTTCGATATGTTTGAAGTATTCCCAATTTACAAGAACAAATTCAGCAGGACCAATTGCAGCATTCTGGCACCAACTGTTTATGAAAACAAAACTATTAAGCTGACAAAAGCAAGTTCAAACAGCAGTGTTGGTACTAAGGCGAAGCACACATTGAACCTTTCCACTCACCCAAGAACATTAATCAGAACTGAGTTCATGATACAGAAAGGCAAAACTCAGGGGATGCAGAAGCCATTAAATCAGAAAGGTTTTACAAGGAACAGGTATCTGCATTTGTTAAGCTCAGATTTATATCATCAAAAACATTGACTACAAATTCTACTGTCCAGTAAACTTTGTTTCAAAGGAACTGAGCACCTATGCTTCCTACTGATTTAAACTGGAGCATGACTGCTCAGCACTCCAAAAATGAAAACTGCTCATTACTATGACATTAATTAAAAACTTTTAAAACCTATGCCTCAAACTAACAAATTATTAGATCTTTACACAACTGACTTGGAAAACAGAGAATGTATCTTCAAATGTGTGTGCTTTAGACTGTCAGTTTTCATGTCAAGTATTTATTCTCACTGAGATGATACTGCAGTATAACTTTTTTTATTTTGGGCAGATTTCTAATCTACAAAGAAAGGTTTTTTTTTTTCCTTTTTAATTAATGTTTTGTTTGACTCTAGCTGCTTAAAAGTAGTTAGTTATTAGCTTGTTACTTCCACCAGTGTCACAACTTTGGAAGAAATAATATTTAATTGTGTCTCACATAGAAGGAAAAAACCCTTATAGAAGACCTTTTCATTGTGTCTCTCAGAGAAGGAAGTAATCCTTACAGAAGACTTTTTTACCATACAAGTAATGAAGGAAAAGAGAAAAAAAACTAGAATAATAATTTTAAAACCCACACTATAGAAAACTTTTGTTGATTGTCCTTGCAGCAATAAAATTACACATCCCAAATGAACGGGATCAGCCTTTTCCTCTTACCCAATCTTCATCATTTTTATTCGGGCAGGTTTTGTAAGCTCTGACTTACATGATGTTGTATTGAGTTACTCTGTAGAATTAGACTAGTGAGTTAACTTTAGTTCAAATGTTATAAGTTTATATAATTATAGCACAAGCACTACTTTGACATCATTCCCTTTCTACACCTCATGTTGATGTTTCCCTAAAAATAGAATTATGATTTAAGTGGTTAGAATGGTCTGGAATCCATGATCTTGTAAGTGTTGTCGTTATAATAATTATCATGGAAATGAAAACACCAGGAATACAACATTTCTCAGATTAAAACTAAAATAAAATACAAACCAGTCATTCAGAAATGTACTTTTGCTTCTTTTTGTTCCTCAGTTTTAAAAGTGATAAAATATTTTTTTAGCTTAAGGAAAGATAATCACTTGGCTTAGCTGGAAATTCTCTCATAAAAGTTCTGCAGATACTTTTGGAAGAAGTAATAGGCTTTTTTTTTCCTTCTTTTTAGTTGAATGAATCTCATTCCTCCCACAAATTTTCTCTTAGAAAAAAAAATATTTAAAAATAAAGAACATAAAGGAATAAAGAATTCAGCAATATTTCCCATACATGTTAGTGCTTGAAGATTGTCACTTCTGTAAAAAGCAAATATTAGCCTTTTAAAGGAGTCGTATTTCAAGGATCAGGTGGGAAGCACAGAAGTGTTGGATGTACCTCACTGCACTGCTGTTCATCCCCAACACTTTGCACAATGTGAGAATGTTTAATAATTCCAAGCCAGCCTTCAGATAAGAATCTCTGGTGTCACATCACAACCGACAGTGCTGGTGTGAGATTTGTAGTAAAACAATATTCCAGCTGTAGCTTTCATTTACAGAAATAAAACATCAGAATGGAAGGGAGGTGTGGGGGGTAGAAGATAAACATTTTAGCCTTTTAGCACCATTTAGAGAAATTACAGTGAAGCCANTTATTATTATTATTATTATTATTATTATTATTATTATTATTATTATTATTATCCTAAGTCCTTAAAATAATCAGCCAGTTAGAATTTAACTTCTAAAGACATCCAATGCAAGCAGTTCACCAAATGCAAATGACTTCTTTCCTGAATAAAGTACATGGCAACTGTGGGGCAGGCGGTCTTATTTTTCTCCCATTAATCGCTAGAAACTTAACATGCAGAAAAAGTCTCAGGGGATATTTCTGGCTGGGAAAAAGATCCTCCCTCCTCAGTTCTAATCAGTCCACTCCATCTGTAATGGTTTAGAAATTGTTAATGACATAAAGTGACAGTCGAAGGGCTTTTTTGGTCTGTCAGTATAGGGTTTCTGTGAGCTCTCTAACATACAGTTCTCAAAGCTTCTAGAAAATGATCTGGATTGCAAGGGAATAAATCTGATATGCTGGCAATCACAATCAGGAACTGAAAAGAAAGGCTTCCTTAATGCTGTTCTTTCAACTATAACGGTACTAAGACAAATCTGGCTGTGAGACAAACTACGTAAGAGGGCTAACACTCAGAATGAAGGTTTGCATTATAGAATATGTGATGTATACAACCATGGGAACAAGAAGCTAAGAACCGGAACTTAAGTTTTTATTAGTTGTATTAGATTTTGAATGCAGCTGTTAATTATGAAACCTAGCATAAAGATTGAGTGGAATAGATTTATATTAAATACCCACAATATAGATTGGACGTCTGTGAGCATATATATCTACCTATGCAGAAAACATCCACAATATTCAAAGATAAATGTTAACCTAAACTCAGAAGATATCTTTATTCAGACCTTATGTTTTGCTGAAGGGTGATGCACAATTTGATAATGCTAACATCCAAAAGCATTTCTATTCCATTTCATTCTAAACCTGGAGAACTAAGTTCCAGGAAATCTCTAATTCAGTAATTTCATATGTCAGATTGAGCATACTAGCCTTATATCAAAGTTGTGTTTATTAAAGCTGCTGAATCACAGAATCACAGAATCTTAGGTGTTGGAAGGGACCTCCGGAGATTATCGAGTCCAACCCCGATTTGTTCAATGAATTCTCCATTATTTCATCACTATTGTTTTGACTGAACCAGCCATCCTGATTTTAAAATTATTATACTGCATCAAATATCACCTGGAGTATTGTGTCCAGATCTGGGATTCCCAGTTCAAGAGGGATAGAGCTATACCAGAGAGAATCCAACAGAAACTATGAAGATGGTGAAGAGGCTGAAACACCTATTTCATGAGGAAAGGCCTGGGGCTGCTTAGTCTGGAGAAGAGAAGGCTGGGAGGGGATCTGACCAGTGTTTACAAGTATCTGAAGAGTGGATGTAAAGAAGGGGCCAGCATCTTTTCAGTAGTGTCCTGTGATAGAGCAAGGAACAACGGACATAAAATGGAAAACAGGAAGTTCCATCTCAACATGAGGAAAGAATTCTTTACTGAGAGGGTGCTGGAGCCTTGGAGCAGGCTACCCAGAGAGGTTGGAGTCTTCTTCTCCACAGACTTTTAAGATCTGTCTAGATGTATTCCTCCATGATCTGCCCTAGGTGATCCTGCTTTGGCAGACTCCATAATCTCCAGAGGTCACTTCCAACCTCTAACATACTATGATTTTATGATACCAGTTAGCAAAAGTTTTAACCATTTGAATTTGAAATGTAATACAAAACTCCACTAGAAGATCATAATACTTAATATTACTTTTAGTACTACATAAACCAAATAGATCAGATTTTGATTTATCATAATTTTTAAAATCCCTACTCATTAAAAGTAATGATTTTTTTCTATGAAGGAACTCAGAATCTGGACAATTGTGCATGTCTTAATGTATGCATATATGTAAGTATGATTAATGTTGGAGAAGGTTAATAATGGTTCTGGAGACATAAATTTCCCATATTTTTTTGGAGATAAATTATAGTCTTTTAGAGCTAATCATTCTCTTTCCTGTTTTTTTTTTTTGTTGTTGTTGTTGTTTTGGTTTGGTTTTTTTCAGAAAATTCATTACATTGGTTTGTCAGAGAAGCTGACATTTTGAAGATGGACATGCAAGCTAATCTGCACTGAAGTGGATTGCTCAGAAGAAATGCTCCATCCTCTACATCCGTTGACAGTCAACGTTTTAATACACGTACCAGCAGGAAATATCTCAAGGGCTATATGCTTCTATATTTCCTTCTCAAATTTCTCTTAATGGAAATATTTTATCATTTTAGGCTGTGAAATGGGAAATATGAAAATATCTATTGCTGAGAAACCACATGTGGAATGAGTGTGCCACTAGATGAACTGACAGATGATATTGCTGCTGCATGGTCCTTGCAAATGTGACACTGACAGCTGAAATTCCAACAGAGAGCTTTTTTTCCTGGGCACAGTGTACTCTTCGCCTGTTAGTTAAACACCACCATCTTCAGGCAGTGATATTTTCATACAGATACTGTCTTTCGTAAAAGTGGTGGTTTAAAGTCTCAGTAGATGCCAAATAGCATAATTAATATATTGGAAGTTATCATCATATTTCTCTTAAACTGCATATTAAACCACAAAATATCAACCTAATCTAGAATGTTACCATAGTAATCCATGAATGATAGGGTTATCGTAGTACCTTTCTATCTGTTTACTCTACAAGTAACTTAGACAGACAATCTACAGACTTAAATTGTGATCAATGTTCTTCAGGTACTACTCAGTACCCTGGGTTTGCAATTATTGCCTATGAATCAACAGGTAGGAAGATTAACATGTTCTTGGCTGAAGCTATAAGTCATCTCTCATATATACTACAAAAGAATATCTATTGGGACTTTTTCTGGGAGGGGAGAGAATTGTGATTAATTTCGTGAATCAGTTGCTGAGTCAAAACCCTCTTCCTCTTTATTGTCTATTCTCTGTTCTCTTCATTGGCTTTGTCAGTGTAACTACAGTTTCCACCTCATTCTTGAGAGAGAATTGAGCTTCCACTCACAAGTTTTCAGCTTTGTTACCATGTCCTGATCCCTTCAAGTGTCTGAAACTCCCTGTACTTTACGCATACCTAAATAAATCACAACAATCCTCTTCTCAGTGACATTTTTTATCTATTTTTTTCAGTCATCCTCTCTTATTAAGTATAGTATTCCTGCCAAGGAAATTCATGTTCTAGAATGATAGAATCAGTCAGGGTTGGAAGGGACCACTAGGATAACCTAGTTCCAATCCCCCTGCCATGGGCAGGGACACTCTACCCTAGATCAGGCTGGTCACAGCCTCATCCAGCCTGGCCTTAAATACTTTGAGGGATGGGGCTTCCACCACCTCCCTGGGCAACCCGTTCCAATGTCTCACCGTGTTGAAGAACTTCTTCCTAATATCCAGTCTGATGTTGGAAGTCAAAACAGGTTTTATGCTATTGAATTTCCTCACTCAGCTGACCTTCCTGGTCAAATCCTCAAACCTTTCTTTTAGTTTCTTCATATTCTGGAGGATGTGTGTGGGGTAGGGGAGTGGGTATTTTTACTCTGTCTCTGGTTCTCCTCTAAGTATTTTTGTGTGTTTTTTGCAGAAGGACCTAAATAAGCAGTGGATTTTCTCTGTACACATATGCCCTGCATTTGGTCAGCAAGATATACATCCTATGAATTAGGACACCACTACCATTTCAGTTATTTGGTTCCATAAACAAGCATAGCTATCCTTAGTAGGAGAGTGGGAAAATCTACACTGGAAATTAAAAAAAGGAAGTGAAATATGACATTTTCTAATAATTTCAACTTTTAATCTAGAGTCAATTATTAAGCATCTTCTAATTGCATTGCACTTTCTGTACCTCCGACCCTCCTACAATATTTATGAATAAACTAAATTCAGTATAAGAAGACTCATTCGTATTTCTTTGTTTTAGTAGAGTTTAAGTTTCTATAAACAGTGGGTGAAACATCTGAGAAAACTGCATCAAGTCAGCATTATACTGGACTCAGTGACTATTGTTGCTTCTTCCAGTTTTATGTAGACCAGCATAATATATTGGGAACCACACTGCCAAGAATTTCTTGGTCGTTGCCAACTGCACTGTTCTGTTTTATCTGGATATAATGCAGAAATTCTGCTTTATCTTACAGTGCTGTTTTTAAATGATACCAACATTTTTATCTATCACTGTCTTCCTTCACTTGCTATTTTCTTCTCATCTCTCATCGTTCTTTCAGAAACATTATTTGATGCCTCCTCCTATTCTAGTCTCCCTCTTTCAGTATATTTCTCCTACTACTCTGCCCTCGATCAGCAATTTTTCACTCTCTGCACCTCTCTCCTTATGTCAGGATCTCACAACCCTAGCTGTTGTCTAAACACCAACCCACATCCCACATTGTGACCTACCTTCTGCATCTCTCATGAATGTGTAGCTGGCACTTCAAATTAGTATGATCAAAACAGATATTTTGATTTCCACGTTAAGACATCCCCCATATTAAGTTCTCTATCAACACCTACCCCACTCTTTATCTGATGGTAAATAACCTCAAGATGTGCCCATCAATAGGAAATTCTGATAAAACTTGAAGGAAAAGAGGCATTGATTCTAAAATCACAAGTCCTCTGTGATAACCACAGAAGAATTTCTGTTTCACACTGGCTAAATATTGTGAGCTGACACTTCAGTCTTTTTTTGGTAAGCTTTATTCAGTTTGTAGCTTTGCCCTCCCATCCTCCTGGTTGCTGTCTGGCTTTCTTTACAGCCTACCATGTTCTTTTGATGTATGGATTTTTTAACTCCTTGAGTCAGAGTATGCCTTACTATTTGACTACAGAGTAGTTTACTATAATGGAAAAACATTTTTTTATGTAGGATTTTGAGATAGAACAGTGGAAATTTTTTTTTAATTGTGTGTATTAATTTTAAGGGGCTACTGATCATTCTAAATTAACTAAAGAACAATTTTTGAATTGGGTAATGTTAATATAAAGATAAATGGAAGTGTCCTACAGAGGAGCTCTTAGTGGTCAGAAGAAATAGCAATCCTACAGATCATAATGATTTACAGTAAGAGAATTTCAACAATTCTTGCGTATACTAGCCCTCAGCAAAAGGCTCTATTTCACCCTCAAAGTTCTTGTGACATGCTTTATGGTGACCTCCTACTCACATCTGTGAAAGAAATGCAGAAGATGGTTTTTTTTCTTTCTTTCTTTCTTTCTTTATGACAGCGACATTTTATGTTAATTTCATCTGCTCCTTGAGCTCTCAGAGCCAAAACATTCTGTGGGCGGCAGAATGATGTCATTTTAGTCATAGCATAATTTTTCAGCTGCTAGAACAAGACATATTGTGGCATATTCCTCAGTACTTTTTAAAAGTAGTGAAATATAAACTTAAGGTGATATATTTATGTATGAGGGGGTTACACTGCCTTTTTCAGCTCTTAGAGCTAAATAGCAGGTTTAAAGTGACATCATTCCTCCTCCACCAAATAGTTTTTGCTTTGAAGCCTAAGGACACAGAATAACCTTGACCAAATTAAAAAATTTCCAATTATAGTAAATATCAAAAGGTAAATTAAATTATTACATTTTTGTGTTGAATTCAAGTCAGGTATTTAATTTAAATGTCACCCAAAAAGATGCTGTGCATAAGATAAATTGATCATTTTGTTAAAAATTCAAAGCTAAAATTAAAATAAAGTAAAATCACCACAATCGTCCTATACCTGAACATATTAGAACTAGTAATTATCACAGAGGACACAGTAATCAGATGCTGCATTGCTAGCTCTATATTGGAGCCAAGGGAAAGAACAAAACCAGTGGGTCCCTCTAGTCAGATATTCAAAGGAAACACAAATGTTAAGCAATGCAGAACAGCAGTGATGTTGTTTCTCAATGTATTCCATTTCACTGTGCTAAAAAGCTGTTCTTGGGAAATAATACTTGAAAATGTGCATACAAGGAGGTAGCAAGCATTAAATATTTGTCCTTTTCAGCTGATTTTTTTTCCAAAAAGACTTTAAAGTTAATACTTCATTAGCAATCAATTTTAGCAGGTGGTTAACAACGATGCATGTATTTAAAACAGTTCATTAACTCTCAAAAAATGACTTCTGCTTTGGGTTAATCCAGAAGGTATTCCAAGCTTCTGTCATGACAATAGACTAAATGAATCATGATTAAGAAAGAAGCAGCCTTGTATTCAAAAGGCCTTGTCCTATGGGGGACTTCAATCACCCTGATACCTGTTGGAGGGACAACACAGTAGGGCGTAGGAAATCCAGGTAATGTCTGGAATGCATTAATGTCTTCTTCCTTCTGAAATTGATAGAGGAGCCATTAAGGAGAGGTGCTGTGTTGGACCTTGCTCTCACCAACAAGGAGAGGCTGGTGGGAAATGCAAAGTTCTAAACAGAGATTTGACTGCAATGACCGTGAAATGCTGGAGTTCAAGGTCTTTAGGGCATCAAGAAGGGTGCATAGCAAGTTCACTTCAGAAAAGAAGACTCTGGCCTCTTCAGGGATCTGCTAGTTAAAGTGCCATTGGGTGAAGTACTGAAGGCCTAGGAAAGCTGGTTAATATTCATGAATCTCCTCCTCAGAACTCAGGAGAGATGCATCCCAAGAAAAAGGAAGTCAGGAAAAAAAACCCAAACAAATCTACAAGGATGCACAAGGAGCTCTTGAACAAACTCGAATACAAAAAAGAATCCTGGCTGCAACTTTGAACACTGGTCCCATGGAAGGAGTCCCTGCCCATGGCACAGAAGCTAGAACTAGATTACATTTAAAATCCTTTGCAATCCAAATCATTATATGATTCTCTGAAGAAATGCATTTTGATCTTAAATATTCTCTCCAGTTTCATCTGTTTCAGCTGGCTGTGCACAGGCTGTTAGGCATTGCCTGATTCGGGTGAACTGAGCTGTCACTGAGTATGTGACAATGAATGACACAGTCACCTAGGCAGTAAGGCAGGCAAGATATCTACAGTCTGTCCACTTATATCTCTCTCTTCTGGTATCCTCAGACTTGCAGTAGCAGGGGGAAGATAAGAATAGGCAGGTAGACAATATTAACAACCACCCATAGTATTCTCTATTCTCAGTTCAGATATTTTTTGTTTCAGCTATAGAGAGGGAACTTTATGTGAGACTCAGCATGTGCCTTCTAATGCAAAAAGATGTGTAAGGAATGGGACAGAGGAATATTTTCTGGTTTTACTATTTCTTTGGAAAAAGATCTGCTATCTGCAGGTTGAGAGAACGCACTCTGAGAGCAGGGAACCATCAAAATTCTTGGTGGCATGAGTGCTTCTTTGTGCTCAGGGGAATTGAAATGATAAAAAAAATCAAACAACAACAGTAATGAAAAAACCCCAAACAGACAAGCAAAACCACCCAAAACCACAACCAAACAAATAAAAAGCAGAACCTTCCCAAATAAACAAAAACCTCAAGCCATGCAAGGCTGGCAAACTGCATAACTCAATAGCACTAATTTATTTCCAAGACCATGGTTTGGTCTTGGAGGTAATGCCATTGTATTTTAAACACCAACCAAATTTTCATTGCATACTCTTTTAACCAGCAACATAATTCCAAGGTTAAATATTTTCTGTTAGCTATTTAGACAATCTTTTTTTCAGCCAGCAACATATCTGGGATGCAATAACACACAACAGTCTCCTACTACTATTGAATATAGTAAGGAAGAAAAGACCCAGTCAATCAAGACCCAAACAGCCCTTAGCTATGATGTGTTAAATCCTCCTTAGACTTTTCAAAAAAGAGCCCATTAAACATGTATTCAAAATTACTAAATTCCAGACACATAACTCTTCTCAAGTGAAGTTTCATGTTATCCACTTCTAGATAGTAACATATTTAAAATGGAAGGGTCATTCAAACAAACAAAAATAAATCCCTAGTTATTGGAAGTATGACTATTTCATGGAGTGAATAATTATTACCTGCAGCTTAGATTTTTCTCCAATAAAGTGTCACATAGACTATATACTAATGGGCAAACTGTACTCACTAACCTTTTAATACTTTACCCTTTCGTACAAAGACTGAGCATTATTAGGTAATGAAAGAGTGTATGAGAAAGTAGTAGATTATTTATGATAGAAACAAAATGAAACTAATGGGACAAGATTTGAAAGCTGTGATGCATGAAAGGTGCTATAGAGGCAGCTTTGGCACCATGACAAATAGAGATAAAGACTCAGTGGGAAGCAACAGTGTGAACATGACTATGAAGAAGAAAGAATAGATTTACTGAATGAATCCTTACCATCTGGTGTTTATTTAATACACAATGAAGGTCAAACGGCTAGTGATCCCTTTTTCTATAGTCCAGCAACCAAAAGAATAGGAAGAATCAATGAATTTATCAATATGTCTGGAAATGTTTCACCATATGATCTGATTGAGTAAATAGTATTGGAGCAACACGTTCATTACTATTTCAGATATGGTTTGGAAGAGGCTCTGTGGATAAGAGGTACATTTATTTCCCCCACCCCAACACAAGTTCCATCAAAATGCACTTAATTATATAAAACCTGATGCACTTTTAAAAGTAAAATTTATCCGGTAACACTCAAGAAGCTGGCAAAACAAAATTATACCTTACAAGTCAGAGGCAGAATTCGATTATACTAAACTCTGTGAAACTTTCTTCCTTTGCTTCATTCTTGTCTTTATTTTTCTGCTAGGTGGAATGTACATCTCTTTTATCTAATTACACCATGGAGACATATTAAATTGTAGTGAAATATGGGGTTTAGGCATTATGTGTAAAGAGCATATGCTAATAGATCTTATGTATAGTTATTTTACATAACATTCTGTCTGGAGGTTCTCACAGTTCTATTCTTTTCTAGAACACCTGTCTTGATAACCTTAACCCATACTATAGTACATCTACTCTTGTTGACTGAAGTTCTCTTACCTACTGGATTAATACTGATTTTAGTTTAGGTTTTCAAACCAAGTAAAAAAATTTTAAAAGCAGTAAAATGCTTAAAAGTATTCATGCCTCAATCTCCAAAGCAGACAATATTAAAAAGTGTAACTTAAGACTGGTATGTCTTAAAAACATTCTTCAAACAATCCCTGAAAATTTTGGGAAAGATACTAACTTGATATTTGCAAAATTAAATGCTGGAACTCTTGAATCTTGTTTTCCTCCATATCCCCTTTTTTTTTTTTTTCCCCCTGTCATCCTTTGCGTAAATATTTTTTTTCCTTTCTATTTATAATAATAAGTATGTCACAGGGTCTGCGGCTCCTTTTTATAATGTATTTTGAAAACCTTGAAAAGGAAAAAAATGTACATGTTACCTCAACAGTGACTTCATTTCTGATGAGCAAAATATCTCCAAAGTGTCTCCACTTTTAATTAGGACATGGATAATCTCAAATCAAAATTAAAATGTAATTTTATTGTGAATTTTTGTTAATGTGGATATATTATGACCAATGATTTAGAGTTAACTCTATGCAGAACCCATTTATTATTATTTTTTTTGTATCTCACAAGTGAAATTCAGATCTAATTTGTGTTATATTTTAACTCAAAAGTTACAAACACAAGAAAACTAGGAATACTAAATAGGTTCTGCCCTCTACTGGTGAATTTCCCACTGTAATTAACTCAATTCCTGACAATGGAGAGCTAGCATGGTAACCCATAGAGTACTTCCGTCTTAAGGTATTGACAAAGTTCTTAAACAAGCAGCCGTAAAAACTCATATGAGTCATTCCCCTTTAAAAAAAAATTAAATTAAACAAATCCTAAAAAGATCTTAGAAGTTAATTTGAGAAACATCAAGAAAACTCAGTCAACACAAATGAATACTTACCCCTTCCTCACTCTTCTTAGTCATGACCTATCCACCCTCTTCCATCTTATTTATGTTATATTATAATTAGCTATTTATCCTAAAATATCTCTGATTATATAGACAAATAGCTGGTACAATTTGACAGTCTGTGCTGGGATCAGCCATTGAGATTAACATTGAGTGCTCATCTAGTTTCCCAATTTCATCTCTACACATCCTTTGATGTTTCTGATGAAACATCAGAAACCTCTCAATTTGGGTGTGAAAAGGATGCTTCTTGGACAATCCCTGTCCCTAAACACCTGATGGGCCCTCCAAGAAGAGGCTTGGAGACTGGTTGTCACATCCATTCTATCTGAGTGTCTGATGGGAAAGCAACAGGGACATCACTTGGTTGTGGCTACTGAAGAAGTTGAAAGGCTCACACCACGGATTGGCTTGAAAGACCATGGAGAAGTTTCTTCTGCCTGGTTAGCTGACAGGACCACAAGAAGGCTGATGTGTTGGGTGTGTTCTATTATTTTTCTTTCCCCGTTTTAGTTTTTCCTCTTATTTTATCTAGGTAACTTATATATTGCTCAGAAGCATATCCAGGGCAGGACAATGGTGAGGTATCCTTTTAATTATCATAGTATAATGAATTTTAAGTTTCCTATTTCAGCATTTGTTTGACTCAGCAGAACATATCAAAAGCCTGGTTTTTAATCACCTTATTTGCATAGTCTCTCTCCTTGAAAGCTCTGGGATATTATTACCCAGGAAACCCCAAACAAATTTCATGAATTGTCTTGCCTATCCTCCATCCACTTTATAGTTTCTGAAACGCTCACTGTTCATTAACACATGCAGCTATGTCTTCTCGGCTACTATGTTGAGAAGCACGCAGAGAGGGATCTGATTTTCTGTGCTCCCACTTCTACCAGAGGACTAGCTCATAGTATGAGAAAAGATAATGAAGCACAAGGCAAGATACATCATTTTCCATCTTTTTTTCCTAGTGAAAGCTTTCAGTAGTAATAGCGAAAGGCAGTTCACAAAATGTCATCCATTCACACTTCATTACTTCAAAGTGAAGACGTGCAAGAACACAGGGTATGTAGGGTAAAATCAGGCCCAAATTCAGAATCCCTTTTACCATTCCTCTCCGATCCTTCAGTGGCTTGTAATTTTACCTCTGCTGCAGAGATGTAGCCTACTCTGCCTCTTACTTTGCAGTATTATTTACCAGCAACAAATTTCAACTCAATCAAAAAACTTCAGTGTCAGCAGCAGGTGACAGGTTTCCTGTTCTTAAGATTGTCCTAATGACACTTTCTGTTGCTGTTGCTTAGGTTTATGTTTATGCAAGTGCTGTGAATGTGAGGTGTTAATCAGCAGCTGTAATTACTAGGGTGGAATGAACATTCTAGGATCGAGTTCATTTGGTTTTCATAAACAAGGTTTAGCTGAGGCTTTGTTCACACAGAAATGTATTCAAAATCATAAAAACTCAGCATGTAGTCTTTCAGAATCATCTTTAATATATGTAGTCCCTTGCTCATAATTTTAGATGAAATGGAACTTTTTTTCCCATCAGAAGAACAGTGAGAAATTAGTAGTCACAGAACCGGAAAAATATTTTTAAAAACCAAATGTATCTCCTGATTCTGTATTTAGATGTCAATGGCTTAGTACATGGGAAGAAATAAGTCTGTAATGGAGTGGGTGAAAATGCAAACTCACAAGGTGATTAACAGATTAGTACATATTTGAGTGTGTTTATAACATCTCTAATGCAATAACCAAACAGTGCAAACATACAGGAAGCTCTACATTTCTAATTATTAAAAAGCACAAATACAGACGTTTCTTCCTTCCTCCCAACAAATGAAGTAGAGGATGCATAGAGAAGAGGTTTCTAGGAACACTGACCAGGTCGCCTACATACAACCCAATAATACTTTACAATTGTACACTCTCTCTGACTATTTTTTTATCATTCCATTTCCCGCTAAGTCAGAAGCACAGGCTGGCTGGATCTAGGTCATACTAGCATTTCTCATAGGAAAATGAAGCTCTCCTTTTGTTACAAGATGAAAGGTTGGTCAGTGTTCTTTTCCTCAGCTCCCACTGTAATTTTTCAAATAAGTTCTCAACATTTGATTATGCAGTACCCTCAACTGCTTTAAATCCTTACCATGTTATGTATCTGTTTCTTGCACCAGTCAGCACTGCATAAAAAATGGGTATAGCATCCACATAAAAACGGGTATGAACAATACCTTGAACCACTACATTCACAAAATTTATTGTTCTTTTTACTTCTTTAGTGCTCAAGATGATGAAGAACACCTTCCTCTTACTATGGAGTACTTCTCCTACTTTGGATCCTGTGTTACATGATGATGGGTTTTATCAACTAAAGTACTAATCAGATTTATTTGTTATCCAAATGATTCAGATTATGAAGCATTTTGTTTGCATGAGGATCAGTTCACTTAAATTTTATTCTCATGGTGTGAATCCCAGGAAGAGAGAATGCAGTACAAAACTTAGCGCTCTTGATTCCCAGTCCAATCATCCCACAGGCTTTATAACTCATTATCCTGCACAATTTCATTTCAAAGTCAATAACATCCCTTTTTGAATACTGTATTCAGACATATTATATACTTAGGGCCACAAAGATAATTTGTGAATATATTTTCCCATAACAGAAGCTCCAGATCTCTTCCTAAACTTTCACCAAGCAAGAACTATTAAGCCTTCCAACAACAAGCAGAAAAGAAGCAAACAAACTAAAAAAAGAGGAAAAACTTAATTCTTCTGCCTAGTCTGGTTTTACAGTATCTATAAACATCAATAAATTGTTACCAAGTAAAATTGGAGTGAAATTCATTCACTTCAGTTCAGAGTAGAAGAATTCCTGCAATTACATAAGTGTTTATCTAAATAGTCCACTTCCACTTGGCATTGAACAAGATTTTGTTTGCTCAGAATAGAGATAAATGAGAATAGACCACGGATCAGAAATGCCAATTAGCATCACACCATGAAAACATCTTCCTGCACTACTCCATTCCCACTGTTACAACACAATTCTGTGTCATTCCAAACACCATTCATTAATCTATCACTACCTTGTATTGAAGATTCTGCAAATTTTGTATTTAGTACCTTAGCCTACTATAACTTTGATGTATCTTGACTACTGATTACGTTATTTTACAAGAGAAGCAAGAAACGAACAGCTGATAGTAAATTATTTGCCATAGCTGTGAAAGAAGAAAAAAATCAGTTAACCTCTCAGAGACCTCAGCAGTCTTCTGTTAGGAATTACATTTCTCAAGAAACTTACTCTCTACATTATTTTTTGCAAGGATCCCTTCCCTTTTTCTGGAGCTGAAATGCATTCTTCTGTCATGTAACATAATAAAAGAGAAAGAAGATAATGCCCAAGTTTTCCTACTGTAATATTACTGCAATATATAAATTCTTTAATGCTAATTAGGATGAAATTACACATTAGAACTGCCAAAAGAGAGAAACTGGCTGACATCACTGCTGCTTTCTTCTGTGGTTTGTTGAACCTTGAGTTTTACCTGCTGCAATTTATCAACATGGCAGGAATAAACCCAAAAAAAACAAGTGTAAAAGCTTTATGCCAGGTGGGGGAGTGGATTTGGTTCAGCGCAAGATTCATAAGTGTTGGACCTGATGAAAAAACACAACAAATAGTTTTAGTAGGCAGCTGAGGGCCTCGAGATTTTGCATCTGTGCATCTCTTACATCAGAACAACTTTAATGTATAAATTCCTTCAGTCTGAGATAAAGAAGAGTAGCTTCCAGCAGAACAATTGACTTTTACCTCAGGGGTTTTGTAGCTTGAGTAAAACAAATTGCAGTTGTTAAAAGAACTTGGAGTGGGCAGTATAATTTTATTTAGGCAACGATCATTTTTTTTTTAGTCAAAAGGCAGTCTAAATACTTCTAATACTGATTTTAGGTTTTTACAGTAAAGCCTTGGAAGAGCCTTTATGTTAAGCAGCTTCATTAAGAACATGTCCTGAGTTGATATGTTTTGAAAAGGTCTGCAGTGACTTAAATCAGAAATTGCACTGAAAATTAAAAACAATATCTTTATTAAAAATCAGATATATTATGAATGTAACATGTCTAATTATGTAGCTAGATGACTGCTCAAAGGTTTTAAAGTGCATGATAGATGCTATTCTGTTATCAAGTAAACTACCAAGCAGGCAAAGATGTCCAAGCTTTTATCAGTATTAGTCAAGCAAGAATTAAACAAAAATCTATGTAACCATCACAAAACTATTTGATCTTTCCCTTTTTGAGATTTAGGTCTCAGACTTCTCAGAAACCAAGCTTCAGTAATTTTACAAGTTAATACACATCAATTGATAGATGTAAGAAAACACCATCTGTGCAATCTTAATTCATGTCGGTTGCGAGGTAATTCAACTTAAACTTCTTTCACTGAGTGTACACATCAACAGGCACTATAATCATAGCTGGAATGCATATAGCCACTTACCAAACAGTATTAAATTCCTTATGACTGAACCCTTAAAGATTTCAAGACTTTTATTAAATATCAGATACTGCCTTGTGCTGCAAATAATAAAGTTCTTCGCTTCTATAGAGCATTATATGTAGATAAATTACAAGTGTAATGCCCAGCTAGCCACTTAGATTCCTTCAGAGATTGTGGCTTCCACAAGCATCAGTCCAAATATTAATAACATAATTCTTCAATTTGACACAATTTCTCACTTCTTTTTTTTTTTTTTTTTTTCTCTAAGTTGAGTATGGGTGGAAGTGACTTCAGTTAACAGAAAATTAACAAAACTCTCTTAGGAGGATGCTAAGTTTAGTTTCTGCTTGTAAGAGATCTTCAAGTCACACTGGCACCTCAAGATGGTAATGTGACAATTGAAAAATAAAGCATTGGGAAAAATATCTGACTTTTACTTAACAAAATCACTCAAACACTGGGCAAATAACCACAACCTATTGTGACTTAGGTGTACAGAAGACAACGAAGAGAAAAACTTTTCCATCAGGGCTGATAATGTGGCAGTAACAGGGAAATGCAGATTTTCTCTTGCAAAATTCCAATACAATACGGGACGAATTTTCTTGTTAGATGAAAAAGACAAGAGAAAATAGAGTCTATTTTAGATGGCAGTTGGTTATCCAAATTTTATGAAACAGAAGATCATGACCTTTCTTTTTTCATAAAACAGCATTTCAGACAATAATATTTGTCTGGTCAGATTATGAATATTCACATTTACTTTTATAGCAAGAATGGTGCCCCCCATATTTCGCTTCAGTCTCCATGAAAACAACAGCTGTGACAGTATTCTTTTTTAACTTACATTCCTGGGAAGCTTATTCTTCTCTCTCAGTAAGAACACCATTGAGGAAACTTCATTCTCTAGACAAATGTTTCAGAGTTTGTGGACAGTGGAGGAAACTCTGCTGAGCTTTGGTTTAGGACTAACAAAGAATTTTTTAAAAAATCATAACTCATATAATGGTTAAGATCTTTTGACCTGTTACTACAGTACAATAAATATTCTTGAGAAGTTCAGACAAATTAGTTCAACCTAAGATGTAATAGCAGCTTCCCCAACACACATTTGAAAACAGCTGTGGTGAGCTGTCTTTGGAACTGCTAAAACAGTCTGGTCCCCAGAATTGTTCTTAAAAAAAACCCTTGCTGCATCTCCTTGGAAGGTAATAAATAATTTAAAATAATGTATCATAATTTTAAATATTTTTTTCTTTCCCCTTCCCCCCTCATATTTTTTTTTTCCCCTCATCAACACTTACACATGATGTACAGGAATTTGATGACTTATCAAAGACACTTAGATGTACTTGTAGAAACATTGCCCCAGCAAAAATCCTCATCAAGCAGAGATAGCAGATGGAAATGTAGCAAACACTTCCCTGATCTAAGCAGGCAAATTCAGGATTTGGTTTATAGTATAGGAAGATGGGACTTCTGATGAATTTGCCCACTGTACTCTTCTATGAAAGTATGACATGGGTTTCCCCAAAGTGATTTAATTTTCATTAGCACAGTATTGTTAAATTAGACATCCAAAATATGCTGGCCTCCAAATTCTCTGTGTACAAAAATAGCAAGAAATTAGACACTTACTTGGAATTAAGCTTTTTAATCATAATAATTATCAAAATAGGCAAAGTTATGTATATTAGATTTAATATACTATGCTGAAAATTTTGTTTCCCATCAAATGAAAAACATAATTGGCAATAGTGTATTTCTTTTATTTATATAATTATTTTTAAAGCATAAAATAGAAATATGAAATTACATAGAAGCTCTTTGTTTTGTAAAAGGTTTAGTATGCCTGCCATTCTGTACCACAACTTTTTTCTTTCAGGTATCAGAAGCAGTTGAAAAGCAAATCATTATAAATTTACATTTTCTGCCTGGTATGATGTTCTGAATTATCACAGCAAACCCTTACTGAAATTTCTTAACCTTACTGTGTCTGAATTGGTTCTTATAATTGCATACTAAAGCACTTCATCTTGTTACAAGATAACTGAGCTTGCTGATGGAGAATGTGTCTTGGGAGGAACAATGAAAGGGCATTAGAAAACTAAATGTGCTTGACTGATTCTGCCTGAATTCTTAAGCAAAGTTAAATCAAAACCCGGACCTCTGAGCCTAGGTTTGAGAATGTAAAAAAGATATTGCAAATTAAATTTGCACTTCTAAGTACACAGTGGTTTTATCTAAAAGAATTAAACCAGAAAATGTATTTTTCCCTCCTGTTCATATTTCAGATCAAAATTAAGTACCCTGAAGAATTTCTTCCAGACCTGAAATATTTGAGTCATCTCTGAAACACGCTGCAGTCCTTTTTTCAGATTAATGACAAGTTATAAAATATAATTAACTAACAAATTGGGAAAGGACATTTCCAAACAATGACATGAATCTGTACCTGATTAAAAAAAAAAAAAAAGGTATTTTTCATTACCATTCCTAAAAGCAGAAAACTTTTCCTTTTCGGAATTTCTGAACTGACACAAATGTCTTTAAAGAGGGCAATTAGTGACAAGTGACTATGAAGAACCCTGTGTTGAGAAGCCGAACCTAAGCCTCTTGAAGATTCTCCATGTAAACAAGTCAGACCACATCAGTCATTATCCCTCTTTTGTTTACTGGGAGAAAAGTTCAAACTATTTAATGAGAGGATTACCCATACTTCAACTCCATTGAAAAAGATTAATTGATATTTTCCTGTTAGGGGTTTAACCACTTGGATCTGGCCTCATATCCCCTATTGTTACTGATGCTGTGATCAGCAGTGCAAAGCTGCTTAAAGGTTAGACAAACTTTGCAGCATAAATTACACAAACTAATTTACGTTAAAGTTTGGTGCGCATCTAAGCCTGAAAAGCTTCCATTAGCCCCTCACGTGTTTAGGAAAAATAGCTATTAGAAAACAAAATGCTTTATGAAGAAGTAGCTCATCTTTATAAAGAATTTCATAGCATATTAAAGCATTTGTATTCAGAACAGCAATTCCACTACATTAAGAAAAAGATGTAACATACAATAAAGTCAGCACTACCAGCACTGGCATTTCATTCTAATGTGGCTGTTTTCTAGTTACATTTAGGGGTTGGGGGAGCAGGGCCATGAATATCTAAATATTATTTTATTCCCTCTTCAAAGCTTTACAAATTTTCAAAAAAAAATACTTGTCTTGTGGACATATGGCTGCATATTTGGATAACACCATTTGCATTTTCAAACTTGCAATATTTTTAACCACTCATTTGGCTTTTGCTTTCAGAAAAGCAGACAGTTAGTGCATTCATTTGAAACGATTTAGGCTCTTTAAAAAAGACAAGAACAGAAAGAATTTGTATTCATGAATCATTTAGCATATATGTTTGTGTTGATGTTTGAAGATGTAAACTGATAATATGATATAGATATATTGAGTAAAAATCCAAAGATCTTGTAAATATTAGCAAGCTTCAGAGGAAAGTAATACTGTAAACCACGTAAGGCTTACTTTAAACGTCTTAGCATCAGAAAAATAAAAAAATAAAACAATACAGGTAAATTGGAGTAGTTAGGACATGATACATAGATTTCTAATCCTACAAAGAATGCATGTATGAAATAAAACTGTGAGGGACAACATTACTCAAAACCCAACATTCTCCACTCTTCCAGTGACTAATAAATATACAACATTCACAATGATTTCTTCTGTTCTAAAAGAGACGTCTGCTCTGGATCATATTCAGCAGTAGAAAAGAATGACATCTATTAATACCAAAAAAACAAGATGGTTGACAAAAAAAAAAAAAAAAAAAAAAAGCACTTGTCCAAAACATGAAACAGAAATACTATCAAAAGCAACAATTAAAGGGAAGCAGGATATGTTCAGAGTTCCTACAAATAAGGCAAGATAATATATTTTAAAACAAGCTGCAAGTGAAATAGTAATGGAAAACTAATAATTTTGAGGACACGTTTAAAGTACTTAAAAAGCACCGCAGAAGAATTACAAAAAGTTGGGTAATTTTCATTTCTCCAGACTGTAGAAAGTGTTATTATAAATTATAGCTTTGAAAACGTGGTATAATGCCCAGATGTTTAATGCATAACATAAAATTTTAAATAATGTCATTTTCTTTTAAAAAAATCATTGTAGACAACTTTTTAAAAAAATTCAGAATAATCACCCTTAATGTAAAGATTTTAAACACTGTATATGCTAAAATATGCAGTAGTCTGAAAATTGTAATATTGTGCATACATTTGGACATATTGCAGACATATTTGGACATATTGTGGACATATTTGGAATATTTCTTTTTTTTTTTTCTTAATTGACATACTATATGGGTACTTATATTTTCAAGAAACAGCAATCTGCTTCATTTTGAATTATGTTTTTTAATGTGTGTATCTAATTATTACTTATTTATTAATTTCAGCAGAAGTTTAATTAATTAGCAGCTGATGCAAAGTATGACAAAAGTAAATACAAGCTTTTACATTACTTCTGATATTGAACAAGTACACATTTTATTGACCCTAATCCTGACAAATGTAGTTAACCTTATTGATTAACTCAAGCACAACTGAAATAGAGTGAAAAATGTTTTACCACAAGACACTATAGTATGACCACTATGTCAGCTATTTCAGCCTTCAAAACTTAAATGCACAGCCTACACTGAGCATATTGATTTTCCTAAATAGTTCTCCTATAATAAATACTACATTATCACTGCAAATCTCTGCAGA
>VWZI01016937.1:9097-48206 GCA_013396835.1 Psilopogon haemacephalus | reverse complement strand
ATATATATATATATATAAATTAAATCAACATAATTTCTGTGCTCTAAGACCAAGTTATTGTTAAAAATATCTAAACTGCAGCAGAAAATCACTTAGACAAAACAGCTTGTAGAAACCGACTGTATTAAACCTTGCTTTCACTTAGGATAAGTAGAATCAATACATATNTAACCAGAGGAAGTTCTGTGAAATGTAATCTTTCTTTTTCCTCCTCTTTTGAAAAATTAGACAGGGAGGGAGGAAGGTAGGGGCTTCAGCAATTGCTGTTGTTCCTGTATAAAATCTACTCTTAGATGATGAAATATGCCACTTCAACACTTAAGCTTTTCTCTTTCCAAAGGCAAAAGTAGAAGTATATAAAATATATATATATATATATAAATTAAATCAACATAATTTCTGTGCTCTAAGACCAAGTTATTGTTAAAAATATCTAAACTGCAGCAGAAAATCACTTAGACAAAACAGCTTGTAGAAACCGACTGTATTAAACCTTGCTTTCACTTAGGATAAGTAGAATCAATACATATAATTTGAAAAAAAAAACCCACATAAAACTTGTTGGTTTGTAGTTGTATTAAGGCTAGTACTTTTGTTATCTTGCAACATGATTATTTTGAAATTATAAATTGCTTTTCTTTATAGTATGGTTAAGAATTAGGTATATATATATATATGACATAGGTTTGTAGCCCCTGTGATTTTCCAGCCTAAATTATAAACCCTTAGTGATTTTTTTTAAATTTCAAATAGACTTAATCTTGCTATGAAAAGACAAGACAAAACCAGAAGGAATACAAGACTTTAACAAAACAGAAGACAGATGTCCACAAATTATCAATTGCTAAAGCACACAGATTGTGATTAAATTTTAATGTGGCTTTTAACTTAAGTAAAGATTTTGCTTATCGAAGGGAAAGAATCCCAGAGAAAATATTGTTATTGATTTCATCATTTTAGATGTAACTGATCCTTTAAGTAATTTTTCTTGGTTTCGGTGTCACTTTTTAAGTGTCTGCTTAGACAGAGGAAATCATTAGAGGGCACATTCATTTAAAATTCTCAGTCTAATGCATAAATTGTTCTTCAGTGCACTCAAAGTCACATCTGTTGAAAACAAAACACAGCATTCAATGTGCTGAGCAAAATCAAAACATAACAGTAGAATGGTTGGAGAGAGTTAAATTAAGCAAATTAAATGGCATGAAAAAGTTTTTTATTGATCTTGAGAATGATTGTGTGCTTTTAAAAAATATATTGATTATCTTTAATGTGTTGCAAAAGAAAGCTTAACATGTACCATGACAATATAACAGTCTAATATACAGTCAAATACATACATGACCACACGCGGCTTTTTAGTAGAGCTGTATCAGAATGGAGCAGTGGCTAGGTTTGTTGTTTGGTTTTGTTGGTTTTCTTTTTAAACAAATAGAAAGTGAATCATGATGTTGCCATCCTGCTAAAGAAGCAGGCCTTATTGTTCTGTCGATAAAATTAATTGCTAAAATTGAGGAGCCATAATAGCTGCTATCATGTTCTGATGTTTCATAAATATTTAACTGTGTAAGACTCCTGAGGTTAAAAGGGCTAGCTCAGTTTAGTTTCCTGAATAGTCATATGGAATTGACTACTTAGAAAGTGAAGTGAATAACAGTGACAAATCTTCATATAAAAAGTGGGGTTTGATACAGACAAACCATCCACATTGACTCCACATATTTCGTATGACGAATTTAAGTAAAGAATTCTGTTGGAGTCTGGAATCTGTTACCGTTAAGCTTAACTTCATGTCTTGTAAAATGAAAAAGTAGCTACGAAGTAAAAAAGTTTTGTAACATTACAGCTAAACCAATTCTTGACCTATTTCTCAGCACAAGAATGCACCCAGCCTTCTACTCTGAAGAATGAACTAATCCATACTTCATAAGAAGACTTTGAGAGGTGGACAGGTAAAGGTTGGTTCAATTAGAAGAACATCATTACAAAAAGCCACTTGACCTTTTCTGATCTTACGGCTCTCCTTTCTTTAAGACTCTACCTATCAATTTTTTTAAACTAAAATTTCCATCCTATTTTGGTTATCCTCTGCTTATGATCTGTGAAACAGATCACAGAACAATCTGAAGAGCACAACTCCGATGTGACTTTCACTGTAAATCAAATACAGTAAATATATTACACTGACTTAAGGCACAGATCATTGTTTTTAAATTATTTTTGCTTGCACATATCCCTTTATTATAATTTCTTGCATTATGTAGAAGGCTTCTGAGGGCAACTTTTTCCTACTTATTCACTCAAAACTGACAACTAATCAAAATTATGATCTGCAAAATACAGTATGTCCAAAAGTTAGAATAAAGAAAACAAAGACATAATCATGTTAGGTTAGAATGAAAGCTTTCACCAAACTGATGGGAAGACAGATATCTTAATGGGTATAATCCAAGAATGAGAAGAGTTCAACGTTTTCTGTTACTCAACTCCTCTATGATCTAATGCTATGGCAAAGTAGTAGTAACTCATCTGATTTTCTTCCTGTTCTATATGATAGCTTCATGAACTAGCAAATACACTTTAGCTCTGAATATGAAATTAAAAACCAGTGGGGAACAAACATGATTACTATAAAGACCATTTAGGTTTAAGAAACACTGCCTAGTCCCAAAAATCAATATCAAACAATTCATCATGTATTGTGTTTGGAACAACGTAGAACATTTTATTTTTCCGTTAAAGAAAAGCTTCATAGACCACTGTAGCATGCATCTAGATGAATACTACTCCTCTAAGGAAAACTGCAGTTATTTAATATCTACATATTATTATTTAATATCTACATTTAATATCTACAGCAACTATGCAGCAATGTCTTGAGTAGTTTTTTAGACTCTGGTAAGACTCAAACTCTGAATTGTAAGAATGGTTTATGGGAAGACTTCACAAAGCAAATAGAAATCAGAGAACTCTCCAAGACAAGGGAGTTGTCATGTGTTAATATTTAAGTCAAAGCCTCCAGTGCCATTTTCTCCATGTAAACTAAACACCTCTGAACTGCCTCTATCACCAAATAAAACCTCATGAATAGGTCTTGCATCTCTGGAGCTCCCTCTCCTGTTTACGGTCTGTAGGCAACCAACTTCTGTAGTTCCTAGTAAATAAACCCAGACACTTCTGTGGGTCTCCTCCAAGCCAGGTCCATGTGATCTCACTTTCAGAGGGCAGTGGAGTTTTTCCAGTGTGGTCCTACTAGAATTTAATTACAAAAGGTGAATCATATTCGTTTCACCCTAGAACCAACTTGAAAGATTATTGAGGAATCTTCCAAAAAGCCATTCACTGTGTTCAAATGCCCATACCACATCTGAGAAACTAACCCTAAATAGACACAGGGTTTTTTTCCTTTCAATTTAATTTTTTCTTTAGAGTATATATCTAGAATTTGTTTACTACTGAACAAAAGGCCTAAACAGTTGGACTGTTCTAGTACTGAGATCTGTTTTCCGTGTTCCTTGACTTTTTCCTGGTGTGGCTCCTTTCAGTTAATGGTAACACTGCCAGACTAAGTGCTTTAAGCTGCAATTTTTCATGCTGATTGTCTACTTCGGGATGATAATTCTAAAACAATCAAACTAAACCAATTTTATCCATTTCCAAGAACAAGGAGATGAAAAGACATCCCTTTCTTGTAATTTCAATTTATTAAACACTGTAATAAATGAAGAGTACTAGAATCACATTACGCAGTTCTGCACTTAAAATGGGGAAAATGATGGTCTCCACCTCAAGAAGCTAATATTCTAGTAATTAAGTGAGCAAAAACCCCAGGTACAGAAACTAATGAGAAATACATGAAACAATTGTTGGCCATAATGATCAGCATTGTCAACAGAACACCAGCAATTCATTTTAATCTAAATTCTATTTGCTTCATTTCAGTCTCAGAAATGGGTGACGTTACTCTGATCTCTGCTATATACCAAGCAAAAATAAATAAATATATATGTTTGTAGAATAATTTTAAGAAAATACAAGTGTTAGTAGAAGAACTTTAAGAGAACACCTACTTCTTTAAACCAGAAATTGAATGGAATATCCTGAAAGGAATACTGAATACCAAACAGCACCATTCAAAGGAGAGAAGGAAGATTACCTATACCTACCTGCAAGGAAGCAAGGAAAAGAAATTGACCTGTCACAGGCTTTTCAGTGCTATGGTTGCTGCACGAGTTTCTGGTTTGAAATTACTTAAGTGGATCATTGTTTGGAACGTTCTTACCCCATATACCTTTGTAATAAATCTGAGGGGGTATTTTGAAAGCAAACCCTCCAACACATGTTCTGTACTATGTATTTCAGTCTCCTCATAAAGTGAACTCTGTTCCACAAAATCTACTCTCATCATCTTTCAGTTAAGCTACCATCTGATGCAATTGTGCTGAACACATAACCGGATATTTACTCCAAATATAGAAGTTTTGAGCTGTGTCATTAAAAGCCATGCTACATCCTGGTAAAACATTGCTAAGAGAGTTATCCTTGGGTTTCAAACATATAATTAAGATGGAAAAATGCTTTGTTGTTCACTCTGATTATTTCTGGAGCTTCAACTGGGATTTGAGCTCCATCAAGTTGAGTGCTATAAAAACACACAGCAAAAGAAAATCTTTAAGTCAAAGCACTTCTGTGCTAGCTTGTATGAATAACAAAACAATGAGAAAAGAAAGGACAAAAATGTAATTTTTCGAGACCTTGTAGCAATGACAGATGTTTGAACTTCTTAGATAGTAGATCACCTTGCCTACTGCTTTCAGTTCTGTCAGTCATGAGGATTTATCCTTTACTACTTGTGCTGCAGGAACACAGTCCCCTATCAAAGAAAACACAAACTTGTTCAAAAAGGTCATCTGCATAAATAAGAATCAATCGACATACACACCATTAATCTTAGGGAGTCATTTATAGAAATGCAGAATTTTTCCAGTTTCAGAATTGTCCAAGAAGTGTTAACTTGCTTCGGTTTAATTTCTATTCCGTATAGCCAAAATTAACTAAAAAAAAGCCCAAAAAAACTAAGCTTACAAAACCATTAACTGAACTAAAGCATTCATTTCAGTAAGAACACTTTCTGACCAAAGAGGTAGTTTTTCTTGGTACTGGATCTTGTACTGGATCTTCTATGTAGTTCTTGTGGGGTTTGAACAGGTGTTCATGGAAATCTTTAAGTTTCTTTAAGATTCCTTCTCTTGCCCCCAAAGTAACACATTGCTCACTACTAAACAACCTATTAAAGCCTATTAAACAACCTATTAAAATGTGTTAATATTCCTTCATCTGCATCTGGAATGCATAGGCTGACTCTCATGCAACACCATAAAGAATGGAAGCACATATAAGGTTGCTGTGAAGCATCTCAGGCATCATAAAAATAGCAAAAAATAGTATCTTGTTTTCCACAACAGCTTGTCTGTAATATTCTATCAGTAATATTTTAGTAGGGCAATAGATGAACATATCAGTTTAGATTAATTTGTATAATGGCACATTTAAGAGACTGACTTTTTGAAGTTTGTTCCATCTCCACGTGTAATTTTTGGCTCCAGCATTATCACTGCCGTACTGTCTTCTTGCACATGGTAAACTAGCCATCTGGATAGTGTGTCAGCATTAATGTTTTCACACCCTCAGCTTCCTGTGCTAAATGAAGTCAAATTCTTGAATTATGGCAGCCCACCTGCATATAATTTTTTTTACATAGTCTATGACTGTAACTTTTCTTCCAGAAGAATACAACTGACTATTACTATTCTGAAACCTGTGAGGTTTGAAAGGTCTAGGAGTTAATTGCACTTTTAATTGTCAACAGAGAGGGAACTGACAAGATTGTAGCCTAAGGTCAAGAAGGAAACAACATCTCTTGTGAGCCCTTTCAGGTTCACTGTTCCCATTCGTTTTTCAAGTATTCATAGGGCAATTTCGACAGATCACTTTCACACCTGTGAGATCATAGCTGGTATTACAGAATGCTGCCTTGGTTTCTGTTTCGCTCTGGACACCAGACTGGCTTTGGCTCCATTTGTGCATGCTTGCATTATGTTAAAAAACAGATTGCTAGAAAAGTACTGAAAGCATGATGTGGATTTTAAAAAATTTTATATCTTCAAAAATTTCTCCACGGTTGATACATAGAAAGTGTAGTGGAAGCTATGAAGGCAAGAATTCCGTAGAAGATAAAAGTCTCATTCTGACCCAAAAACTTTAAAATACGTAAATTTAAAAAATTTTTATCATATTATTACAATTCCAAAGAAAACCAATGCTTTGGTGAAGATGTCATAGTAGCATAGGCTGTCCATTCAGTGTTCAATACCTCCATTTTAAACTACCTACTTTTTCCTGTAGCCTACTAAAGCACGTAATCCCAAATGGTAATATAAAAAGAAATTATAACACTATTTATAAAAACTAACATTCTTTGGAGGTTTACGTCTGTAGATTCTTCAGCAGGGAACTCAGAACAAAGCTGAAGTTTAGATTCCAAACTACCCCTTTCTTCCATTAACCAAAAAATGCTAGGGAGATCATAACTTTGTGAACTTTTCTCCTAACTCTTTACTGAACCAGAGTGTCAATGAAGCACTAATAAGGAACTTGTCATTCCAGAAAAGGAATTTTGTTAATTCCTAATAATATTTTCCCTTGCAGGTGGAGAAAGGCCCAAAACCTCTGTTTTCTCCCCATGCACAATTAAATGCCTGGAATGAGGAAATAGAAGTAGCTCGGGCAGCTAGGCACAGGAATAAGAGACACATCTCTATAAAATTTCCGTTCAGCCTTAGAATTTAGAGCAAGGGAGGATTTCAAGCAGAAAGGAAAAAAAATTTCATAGACAATAGATTAAAATTCAAGAAAAACATCTACGGATGAAATTTAAGCTGAGTTTATATGTCATGTATGGCTCAAACAAGTAGCAGGAAATGCAACCATTATCTGCAGAGTGTAGCATTTCTTTTCTATTGGTATGAATCTTAGTCATAATATTTTCCCTCAATGATACTTTACCCACGATGCTCTTCCCTTTTACTTATCACCAAACAGATTTTAATCTTAAGAAATTAGCACTTTTAGTGTTCATTTAATTCTAGCATATTATATTTGCCTTTACTTGTAGTTCCAAGATTCTCTCTATCCTTATTTCATGATTGTTGATTACCAACAGCAAAAAAAAAATGCGGGGTAAAGAAGAATTATCTTAAGAAGTGAATGGAAACAGAGTACAAGGATGAATTGATACTTACTGGCATCAGTCAATTCTTTCACTGACTCCACTGGATACAGAATCAGCCCTATTCTAATTACTTTTTAGTATTAACATCATTCATTCAAGACACATAAGTGTATTCCAGTCATCACTGAAATCTAAGCTAGTATGAAGTGTCGATAACAAAGTTTGTGGCCTTTCAGAAACTAAAAATACTCCCTTAAATAAGAAAAAAACCTGCATGGGTTTTTTTTGCTATCAGTCCTAATTCAAAGTTGTCTCTACCTCTACCAAAAGCAAGTATTAAAGTGTTTATTTTCTGAAACTCTGTGGCATGTCACCCTTCTCCAACTTCTTTTAGTTGGAGGGTGTCACATTGTCTTCATCAAAAAGCTGCTACAGAGCTAAAAGACAGAAGTTGCTTAGGTTCTCTAGACTTTTATGACCATATAAGGGAGGTAGCATCCAAAATCGGCCACCAGATCTAAATAACCTAAACTTATATCGCAGTGCCTTGCTCATTAACTTCACTTTCCACCGGGTCACACATTCCTGCCATTGACATCTCTGAATAACATTTTCTATCTTACTACAGCTAAAAGTCACTTCCATACTGGGAATTGCACCATGTTTTAACAGTGTACTGAAGTGTAAGTTATGAATATTCGGTAGGAAGAATTAAAATGCCATTACCAGAAAAAAATATCATGTACATTAATATGTACATAGAGCAAACAGAAAGGGCTCCATATCAATCTACATAAAAGATCTGAAAACTTTTTTTCCTCTTTACTTTTTTCTTATCCTATGTTCTAAACAGAATTATATATTGTTGCTGTTAACAAAACAGGCCAGACACAATTGTGTATTTATGGGGCTTTAGAATAAGTACAAAGCATTTAGAAATTAAATTATACATATATATGTCTTGTATGTGTCTGAATACACATATGGTATAGGAATGTGCATAAAACTAGTAACATTTTTTATTGATAAAGATTAACTTCTGAAAAATACCAAACTTGTAGGGAAAAAGACAACATTAATAAGTGATGGAGCCCAAGAAAAGACTGGAATATAATGAGTTGTGTTATACTTACCATAATTTACATGTTCATCCTTTACAGATCAGTCCAAAAACTTTAAATTCTTACTGAACTGCACAATCAAATTAAACCCCAAGCATATTGGTTTTGCAAAAATAACCTTATGTTAATCCTGTGAGAGAGCACTTCCAATGTTCCAAGAAGCCAGTCCTTCCTATAAGTGACACTAAATTTTATAACAGACTGTATTCACCTACAACACCTAGAAAATAATGGCACTTTGTCAGAAATGTCTTTGTTTTGTTTAGTTTTCCTTTTCAGCTACAGTATTTTTCTGCAATACAGACATTAACTCAGGATAATAAAGGAGATTAAAAGTTACTTTCCATTAGAATCCTCTAAAACAACAGTGGGGAAGAGTGGGATAGAATCAATTTTGCCTCTGCTTCTCTCAAAACTGCCAGCAACACCTTTGCCTAAAATGCCATTATAAGATCTTCAAGAGTATATTCTAAGTTTCAGGGAGGTGAACCATGGAGTTGTTGGGGAAAAAAAAGCACTCACAAGTAATTATTTTTATATTTTTCATCTGGAACTAACTGCAGTGAATTCTCCACAGAGAGCTGACCAACACTGTACAGCTTCTAAATCAATCTTACATCAGAGAATGTGTCTGACACTCATGGAGAGGTTGATCTTGAGAGTGGCAAAACACCTATGACTTTTTGAATATTCAAGACCACACCTCTTTCATTTCCTTTGATTAACCAAATCTTTAGCCTCTTTGAAATAATGATGTTTCACAACTTACATGTAATTTTAAAAACCCTTTTCCCTGCCACAGATTGTCTGTACTTACCAGATTCTCTATTTTCCTATGAAAGCAGGAAATATTGAAGCTATCTTTTTAAAAATAGCCCCTTTAGAGAGTGTATAAATTCATTCTTTGTAGATCAATGGGACGCTCAATCTTTTTTTCCTTTTTTTTTTTTTTTTTTTTTTTTCCCATTCTGTCTTGATTATTGGAAACAACAGCAGGCTCTGAATATAAATAGGATTTCTTTTTTAATATTAATGCATTACATACTGCTAACTGGTAATGCTACTCAAAAATTAGATGTTTTCTATTGCAAACAAGGTTAAAATGACAAAGAAGCAGGATTGTGTTAGAATCTTAGGGTCTTGTTACATGCATTTTAGGTCAGATACTGTTTGCTATGAGAGAACAGTGGTTTATTGTAGAGTTGTCAATTTAAATTAAATTACAACTTTCAAGAAACTAACTTGCAAACTTAAAGCAGTCATATGATATTATGCATTACATCTTCAGCCCATTAAGGAATCCTAAAGTAAGGTAACCAAAGACAGAAAATAATGGTTCAAATTACAAGCCACAATAAGTGTGAATATACCCTCAATTTAATAAAATATATAATGCAACTTCCTGAGGCTTAAATTTCTTACAATTGCTCATGGAATGTGCACTTGTTTTCCCATTATTGGCCACTTTAATCTACTTATGCTCTAGTTGTCTCATTTAGAGATCACTTTATAGTATTGGATGATGTTCATCTGAGGTCTGTGTTCCGCTATTGCCTGATGCAACAACACAAGAGTTTACAAATTTCTGAACTTGATCTGAAAGCTGATTTAAAAATCTATAGAAGCAATCAAATTTCCTAGAAAATATATACACACAAGTCTGCTGTGAGGTGGCTAAAATGAAGTAAATTTTGTTTTGGGAGACAGGAAGAAAGCCAAGACTGAAAAGTAAAGATCTAGAAGCAAATGGGCACTAGCAGTGACCAAGTTCGAAATCTATCCCTCCCCAGAGAAAATTAGAAGAGGGCAAGGAAGACAGGCTTTGGAAAAGTAGAATGTTTGTGCTTTTCTTTCCAGCAGACTGCATTAAATATTCAGCAAAAGGCGGGGATCAGTTTACATTACTCTTCTTGTTTCTCGTGTATCGGCTGACAGGTGCTGTAAACATACATAGACAAACATGGTCCTATTCTTGCAATGCTTCAATAACCAAGGGCAGAAATACTTTTCTTTTTTTTTTCTCCCTGCAGCAACAAAAAATTGATGCTTGCAGCAAAAACACGTTAAGATCAAGGTTGTATTCACTGGTAGAAATAAACCTTTTTTTGTTGTTTTTTGCTGTTGCACTGTGTAATACAATAATTATTTCTTGGACACATAAAGTAGAAAGGTGCTTTAGAGTTCGTCTGAAGGCTCGTTTGTGTGATTTTTGTGAGGATTTTAATAAATAAACTTCTCGGAGACACTCTTCCCTGGTATTTAATAACAATTAAAAAATCATATAAACATCTCAGGTCAACCTCTAAGTTTTACAGCTTGAGGAAAAGCACAGAGCAGTGTGAAACAGTTGACCTTGGCTAAAAGATGGGAACTAGTATTTAAAACATTCACTCATTCATGTTTAAGAGATGTCATGGTAAATAAATAATGACTGTTTACACTTAGTCCTAAGTGTCTTCTTTTTCCACACTATAGGCAGCTATTTGGCTGAGATAGTATCATTCACTGATCTAATCACACTGTACCTTTTTTCTCACTTGAATTGTACATTTGACTGTCACTTGCTCTTTTGAACAAAGGTTTACCCTACTGAAAGATATCATAATATCGTATCTTTTGTTTTGCTAGATTGATACTCACGTCAATGATGAGAAGGGCAACCTTTCTTTTCTTTTCTTTTTTTAATTTTTTGTCCCTAGTAAAATATACCATCTGCATTTGGCTTCTGATATTCTGCTACAAGCAAAATTTAAGCATAAGGAAGTGTTTAAGACTCCCCTTAAATTAAACTGTAACTCTAAGTATTTTCTAATCTTTGTAACAGTCGGAGCCAGTAAAATCGACCCTGTATATTTTTATTTCATCTCTGCTGGATCATATGATATTTAATAATTGGTTCTGGCACCTCGATGCAAATTATTATAACTTTGAGATTCAACAGTTTTATTGAACATATGGGCAACACAGTCTCAGAACATATATATGATAAAGACTATCAAGGAGACCTTCTGTCATGTTTTGGTGAGCTTTAAAGGGTCAGGTAAATTTTGTTGGGTAGATTTGTGCTGTGTTTCCACATTCTTTGTTTTGTGTTTATTTTAATAAGCTACTTCTTTTTTCCTCTGTGTTAAAATTCTTTCCCTCAGAGAGTGACTCCATTGATAACTGCATTTGTTCATATTGAGGTGTATTTTTGTGCCAGGACTCTAAGCAGTATTGAAAAGCAGCAGCTGGAATGGGCAGGAAAGACAATCTTTGGGCTTTAGTGCATGACCTTCTTATTACATGATACCATATTGTATCAGTGTTTGTTTCAGTCAACACTACAGAAAGTTGCTGAAAGCAAAAGAAATCGTATCAGTGGAAATGATCATGCTTAAGATGTCTCATTATTGGTAGTGTATTTGACGGAAATGTGATAACAAATTGAAAATGACCATTTAAGAAACTGCAGTATATGTCTGATAAATAAATAAATAAATAGATGTTTTTTTAAAAAGAACAGGCTTCCTTGCAACACAGTTCCTCAAAGTAATGCTATTTTGGTGCAGCACTTGCTTTTGCTCCAGCCATAATCTGACTTTCATCTGTGAGTCCATATCAATTGCTGTACTAAGCTACATGAATAGAAGCAATTGTGTGTTCCCTGAATACACAAATGTCTCACAGATTTCAGAAGGAAATGTGTTTGAAAAAAATAATATCCAACCACTATGGAGATTTTACATAAATAATTGCCTAAGAAATTGTTCTGGGAAATAGAGAGGGATTGCTGATATGTGTGTCTCTGTGTATCTTTAAAATGCAACTCCGTTTTATTAAAATTTCCTACCTAAAAATGATTTATTGTATTTTAATTCTCCTAAAAAGCTCGCCACTTTATCATAGAATTTTCTCCTCTATAGCTTTTATCAAGGTTATGAACGATGAAAAATTAGGAGCTTTATCAGTATTTGCATATTTTTTCGGTGCTTATTTTACTGTGCCAGGCTGCATTTTTATTCATGCTTTTTAAAAAATCCTTTTATACAAATTCATTTATAGAGATCAGCTGTGTAAGAAATACCAAAAGAAAACATCTTGTGGTTCTTTGTACCTTTGCTTTTTTTATTGGCACATATTCAATTGACATTCACAGCTAAGGTTGGGAAATATTAGTTAGGATAGTCATCTGTGAAAGTAAATTAGGTGAATGCTACTAATGAATTTGCATAGCAGGTTTTTTTTACCTGATTGGTTTCACAGAAGACATATAAATACTTAAAGTACTGGGACCAGAATGATTGTACCTTTAGGTGGTAAAGCAATTATTAGAACATGAACTTTTTCTTGATTACTTGCCTGCCATAATTTGAACCAGTAGGTGGAGTGCTTGCTAATAATAATTGCACATACGGATCTTGTTAGTATACACGAAGGGCAAGATACTTTTCATATTATAAAGTGCTAAAATCATATTCCTTTATGATTCTTCTATTGGGATAATTAGCTAGACAGAACATTAAAAGGGTAAAGATTAAATATGCTTAGACCTATACCTATCTTTCACAAAACAGAAGCAAATACAGTTTGGAAAAGTGAAGCATCATTCAGAAGAGGTCTTTAGGAAAAATATTATGCATAATTTGATAACTAGAAAGATGGAGTTATGGTGTTGTTTTGGCTCATTTTTGTGGTTTGTTTGTTTGTTTGTTTGAATCTATCAGGAAGATTTTTCAAGTCGGCTCAGATGAAAATATTTTTAATTTCCCATGGTGTAGTTTCACTGAAATCCAAGGATTTACAAGCCAAGAGCCACATAGGACTGTCATTACAGTCTTAAGGTATTTCTGTAATGGTATGTAAATTCGGATAAGAGAAATCTAATTGCTACTTTAAGAAATTCAGTCTTTTAAAAATTCTAATTTTTGAGCAGCCAACGAGTAACTGAAATGTGGCAAAGATTTTGGTAGCACAGATCTTCAGAAGCCTGTACTTCTGAATGCATGCTGAAAAAAAATAAGCATTAAATGTCCCCAATGGCAAGGATAAACTAAATTTCTTACAGATGGCTGCCCCTCTCTTAAGCTAAGAGATTGATACCTGTGTTTATTCACATTTTTGTTTCACTCTCTAATTCAAGACCTATTATACCTGTAATTAAGAAGTTTTAAAGAAAACAAAATTGTACCTAAACAACTTTGTCTGGTGACTCAAAAATGTCCAAAATCTTCAGCAAAATAACCCACTTCAATATATTCTGGTGAATTATTTTAGTCAAACACAAAACTGAGCATATGTGGCCTAAATGAGTGCTCTAAATTCTAAGAGACATATTCCTTTCTGAAAGACAAATTTCCCCCTTTCCTCATGCAGGACTTCAGCACCATGCTCTAGGAAACCATTTAGCTCTGGGAATTCAAGAGGACAATATTATGTCTAAGCTAGCCCTAAAGTTTGTGGTCCCAGAGAAGGTCAATATTTGAAATATACTTTCACCTTTCCAGTTACCCAGTGACTGATTTCCCTTCTTTTACTCATCTCGTGCACTGTGATGCATCTCATTGTTAGAAACAGTAATCTAGTAGTAAGTAGAAGGTATGTCATTTAGTGAATCCAGGACTAGACTCTTCTCTTGCAAATGCCTCTAGATTAAATTTCTTATTTGTTTTCACCTCTGGAGGATTCCTTAAGTTTTGCCTTCAAAGTTCTAGAGGTACTTAGACATAGCTGCCTAGTGCCCAGAATTCCTTCATATTTTGGTAAAGATAGCAACAGGGTTCCTCCAAAATAATGGTGGGTGCCAAGCATTTCTTCTCCCAAGTGTCTTAAACTTACTCAGCAGCTAGTCCTCAAAGTCTTGTTATGTGCCCCAAAAACTATGATCCTTACAAAGTACACAGCTGCTACAGTCTTCTGAAACAACTTACAATGGTGCCTCACTTTTATATGGTTGCCTTCTTTGTGAAATACAAGCAATAAATTATGTTTGCTCTATTGCCTGACAGTGACTAATCTTACATTTTGTTTTTTTCAAGGAGACACCCTACAGAATGACTTAATATAGGAGGGTCACTTCCTATGCTTTCCACTTAAGCTTTGACAATGGAAACCTGTAAGAAAGCATAATTTAAGCAAGCTGTTGGAGTTTTAGAGGAAACGTGATTTCTAATCCCTTGATTCAAATCCTGTTTATGTATTTCATGTCAAATCTAAACAATCATAGAAACAACTTCAGCTTATATGTGTTTACATTAACTCTGGGAATTGTTAGAGTTGCAAAGGAAAAACAAACAGAAAATGCAATAAACTCCAAATAGCAGCAATACGGTAAAAAATTATAATTTGTTTTCTGGATTACATAGATGATGCATATTGTGCTGTATGCAAAGATGGAAGAAACAAAAAGCTTCATTTGTTCTGCAAATATTTCAAGTGAAATAGCAGAATAGAGCTTTCACTCTTGTTAGAAAACTTTCTTAACAATTGCTGTTTGAGGCACCTACATCTGTGAAACCTGTTGGTCCAAAATTCAACCTTAGCTTTGCAAGATCCATTCTTATATACCTTTCAGATATCTTTTGATATCTGCTCCAAAATAACACAGAATTAGTATTATTGGTTATACTAAATTAAGACAGAATACTGAATAGTGGAAAAAAAATAAATCTCTTTTGTACTAGAGATTCCTAAAAGACCTGACTGAGGAATCTTGAGATTGTCTTAGCAGGAATAATTGCCAAGTCTATTTACTTGCATGTACATCCAGCCTCATTTTATTCAAGTCCACTCTGCTGTTTTTTTTCCAGACCCGTTATCCTATAGTCTGCCAAACGCAGAATACAGCATCTCTAGTGACATGCTCTTTCAGTTTGAATCTTGAAAGACAAATATGTGTCTGCACCTCTCCCTCACCAGGCCAAATGGATAATATCAGATTATTCATTTCACAAGACTGGCACCTAGCAGTGAAAGATTCATTGGAACAATTACTTTCTGCAGTAATGTGAAGTACACTTACAGTTCATTATCATTTGATTAAATTTTGAAACCACAAAATGTTTTTACCAACTTAATTCCTTTTAAAATAGTCATAGACATGTACCTACTACATGTCATCTTACCTGTATGCATACATTCTAAATGCTGTACAAAGACTATATACCAATATATTTTCCATACCGTATGTCCATATTTTAACATGCTTACTGCTATTAGAAGTTGATCAAATAAACTCAATTCAATTTCTAAGCTTTCTGAGGCAATATCTGGTTAAAAAATATATTTTATCTGGATGTGACTTCTAATTTTGCAATTCAGCTGTGCTGATTGCCATGAGGTCCCAGTGTCTAGTCTCTCAATAACTTTCTTCATAGTTGAGAAAAAAAAAAAATTCAGGAAAAATACATGCTCTCCTTGACATAATTAATTAAATTGGGATATGTTTACTTTTTAGAATTTCCCTGCCTGATATTTAAAGATTATTTCATTCAGGATCCATGTAATAAGTTTTCTAATGTCTAGATAAAGGATTATGTGAGAATGATATAGAAAATACCTGTAACAGATCAATGTAGTATCAGTACTACTTACACAGGTGTTCCTAAGACATCACTCAATGAAGCAGAAGCTTTCTTGGAAGAAGCCTACCTTGTCTTACAACCATACAGAGACAGGGTCAGGCAGCTCTGTCACAAAGGTTCATAGAAATTCATCAAGTCAAAACTCATTGTTTCAGCTCTTCATCTCATCTACATGCCGAGAAGCTCAAGAGGCAAGGCTGACATTTTAGTTTGCACACCACAGTCATGATTTCATTTAGAAGGAGTTGTGCCCATCTTGAACAGGTGTACACTGGAAAAAAAAAAAAAAAAAAGACTGGCTAATCCACAGTGCAATCTCTTATGAGTCCTTTACACCTTCCCCTGTCTGTGACAACAATCAGCTCCATGCATTCAGCTGCCTGTTGGATTTGCCCACTGCTCTGTTCCACAAATCATGACAAGGTGATGATTGTCATACTACCTAGTTTGCCGGCTTTGGAACAAAGGAGTGTGTACCATGAATCCTCCATACAGATCATGTAACATATTAAAAGTGAATAGTATTCTTATTTTTTCCCCTTCATTCCCAAAATTAAATCAATAGGGCCATAATTACAGATTCTCTCACCAATATATACTGATCTAATTTACTCATTGAAATTTGTTAATGCCATCTGAATGGTTTTGATCCTGCTGAAGGTGTAGGTACAGGATACTAAATAGCATTTTCAGGAAGGCACAAAGCTTTAATTTTGCTGTGGCTTCCAATGTCACCTCGGTTTCTAATAGCACTTAAAAGCTTTGCAGACATGCACCTGAGAGGTCTTTTCTGTCTTTATATACTCCTCAGTCCTCTAACCCTCCCCCCATTATTTATCTCTTTTTATTCTGCATGTGTGATTGCTTATGTACACACTTAACATATTTTTATTCCTCTCATTTGAAAAAAAATATTCTGAGTTCACTTGCTTTTTTGTCAGTTGTCATTCATTTTACCTTGTTTTGCTTGCTTCAGTATGTTACTTCCCCTTATATTGTGAACTATGTCATCTGTGCCAATGTACATCCCTTGATAGTGAGTATGCAGTAGACTTTACTGAGAAATAGAAAAGAGAAGTGTTAGCCACTGCTCTCACCAAGATTATATTCTCTCTTAATAGAAGCTGTTGATAGATCCTGCGAGGCTACAACACTTAGGGTGTTGACTTGTAGAATGAAATCCTCTACACACAAGCACAGCAAAATATTTTGGTGAAAAGTAATTATCAGAAATAGTGACACGAGTAAATTAGTTAACTACATTTCAGCAGGAAGCTTGAGTTACCCCTGCCCGTTCTTGTTCAAGACCCATCTAAAATCAGCAGTTCAGCTTAATGATGTCACAACATTTGCCAGGCTGTGGGCACTGAAGAGAAGACGTGAAAATACTCCCACTGAATCAGATCCCCTCCTCTCACTAAGCACAGTTAAACAGCCCATCTGTCTCACATTGGAACTGTTATCTTTGAAACATCATTCTATTATTACCACAGTGGTTCTAAAAAACTGTCCTTAATTTTAGACATCTTATAAGCAAGTTTTGAAATTCTCTGGATATTGTTAACCCAGATCTGAAACACTGACTTGGAACAATGCTAGGAAGCTCCTCTCAGTAGGATACGGCTTAAATACTGTACATCACCATTCATTTACCAAGGGTAACCTTTTGCGAAATACAGATATCCTACATTAAAAATAAAAAATCACAACAAAGAATCCAACTCCTCCCTAATCTCTAATATTTTTGAAAGTGTGAATTGAAGAGGACTGAGAGACAGATGGGTCTGGATGATCAAGTTACCTGTTATAGCAGCACATCTGCCAGGGCAGTCAATCACTGTGATGTCTCTGACAGGTCGATGGAGACTGAGTATGAAAGGCTAATATAGAGAGAAGCTGAGGAAAGGCTGCCCTCCTGCCTATCTCTTGGGTTTGACTGGTCTGAAAGCTGCACTTGAATTTACTCTGGTTAAAAAAAACTCTGCCTGTAGCATACGGATCCGAGGAAAAATACTTTAGTCACAGTAAATAAATCCTGGTAAACTGAGCAAGCATAATTGTGAAATAGATCAAATTTTGAGTTTGTTTAGTTTTTGGGTTTTTTTTTTTAATCAGTCAAAAAGGAAAGAGAAAAAAAGATAGATTAATATAAATACATTTCAGCAAAATCATTGCATAACAATCAAGATGATAAATATGAATCATGGGAATAGAAAGAAAGGTTAAGACTTCAAGTAACAAAGCTAAATAAAATGTGGCACTGGAGAGGTTTATTTTTTCTGAATCTATGATTACATTAATTTGCATTAACCATGATGTCTTTCTTATGTGTTTTCTAGTGTATTTATTTTCAGAGCTGCTGCTCTATATGCTAAGGTTAATTGTCCTGCAAAAAGCTTACACTAGGAAGTACTGAGTACCAAGAAGGTTTTTCACAGTTACAAACAACTTCTAGATTTTTGTTACATATTGCATATGTGTTAAAATGAGTACAGTGCTAATTGGTTTGCTATTTTACCATATTTGCACCAATATGAATTTCTACTTCTTGGACAACATTGCTTGGAATAGTGTAAATACAAGGCCAGAGAAAGTGCTCCAGGATACAGCAAAAAGCTTTACAAGCTCCAAAGGTTTTTACAATTAAAGAGACATTATTTGGCTTTATTCAGGGAAGGTCACACAAATTCTTAGAGCAAGGAAACACCAAAAGTTATCATTCAGAGATGGTTTTTACAAGTATAATACTCGCTTTGTTTTCAAACATTTTCAAGCTTGCCCACCAACAAGCTATTACTTGGAAAAAAAAAAAAAAACAAACAAAAAAATGAATGTCAAAAAAGCCTTGAATATTTCCAAACTGCAAAATTGAAAAGTACCTACAGAATACTAATTAAATATCTTTTTATTTATTATTAGTCTGGCACCCATTTTCAGTAATCTTCATCAGACTATTGCTATGATAAGTATTTTTTTCTGGGAATGTAGTTTCCTGGCAGAAGCACAAGTCTATTTTAAGCTGTTTAGTTCAAGATCTCCAAAAATAAAATTAATATTATTTGTGGGCTTCTAATACTTTCAGCAAATAATAAAATTAATATTATTTGTGGGAATTTAATACTTCCAGCAAATATTTTTTATGTTTTCCAGCATGGTAAGGGCCAGAGCTATCTATGTTTCTAGAAGCACTATACATGGTGATTATCAGCACTATGCAAATTGAAAAATATGGTATTTATATGTATATGGAAAGAGCTCTAGAAACTGAACTAGGATAAGGTAATTTAGACTAGGGTTAGGTTTGGGTTTTTTTTTTCATTTGGGCAAGGTATTAAAGAAACCTCCCTGAATAAATTAGTTTAATTCAATGGAGTTTAGACTGTTTGCCTTTTGCAGATGCTTTCTCAGCAAGAGCATTCCCAAAGAATTAAATTTGCTCAATGGAACTACCACTCTCAGTAAAGGTATTCACAAAACTGTAAGTCTGAATATTTTAGTTTTGTTTCTGTTGGAAGAGGTCATAGCACCTCAAGAAAACCACAAGAACAGCAGATTGAGCTATGGCTGTGTAATGGTAAGGCAGAGTAATGATGTTTTCATAGGAAAATCTGTAATAAAAATAGTGCCAGCTTTTCCAGATAGAGTGGAAATCCACATCTTGCTAAGAAACTGAGACATACAGCAAGATTGGATTGGGTAAGAAGCAACAAAAGGTGTTATGTTTTTAAATGCATGAGCTAAGACTGATGGAAAGAAAAATGGTTTCTTATTTAAATATTTTGGATTCAGTTCAATCCTTCTTATACAGGGAATTTAATTTTTTTTCCTAATGCCTTATTAGATTTACTTTTGCAACTGAGGATGCTGAAGAACGACTACCATAGGTGGATTCCATCCTTCATGTGCATAGTTAGCACACAACTATCAGTTTGAGATGTCTTGAAACAAAATGGTGTTGTTTGGATATTTTTATTTCTTTAACTTGATATATTTGATATTCTCAAGCATTGTAGAGGCCAGACCTACCAAAGCCACTGTGTTTGGCAATTATTAAAATACCTAAGCTACATGAGCTGAGAAATCCTTTTTTTCTGTATAAAAAGCCTCAGTAAAAGGGTTTTCTGCAATAAATAAAATGTGCCATAAAATAATTCCTGTTATATGTCTAGGTGTAAGCTGCTCCTCTTCTTAACAGACAAACATATTTGCCAAGTGTTTACAAATAGAAGAACTTCCACCAATGAAGGATCTGTAGTGGTGTATGCTAAGAATATTTTGTCAGCAGTCAAAAGCTAAAGAGAAATATCGAACTGTATATAAAAAATAGATCTTGCCATACAGTATATTTCTGGAACTTGATTTTAGACAAAAGTAAATAACTTGCTGTAATAAGGAAAAAAACCCCTTTTTTATTATTTTTTTAGAGATGCAAAAGAAAATCTCAATGCTACTCCATTTATTTTCTAAGCCATCTGAACAAAAACATTCTAAAACCTTAATGGAGCTTCTCAAATGAATTTTCCATCAAGTATCTTTGGAGAGGAAAAAGAATTAGTTCTAGATGTGCTTTGCAACCCGTTTCCTCTTACTGATGGCTTCTTCTGTAATATTGCAGAAGTTCTAAACAAGTAATTAGTATTTGTTTACATCAATAAGAAAATTATTAAATACTTCGGCATGTCTGATTTGCCGTCTATGTTAAAGTTAGTGATTTGTCTCACTAAACACAGCTCATTGTTTCATAGCCAACACAAATAACACAAATGGCATTGCTTTCAATTTAATCACTGCCTTTTTCTATTCTTTTTTTTTTTTCCTTTTTGCTATTAGTACAATAGTTACAGGGGAAGAAGTGATCATGTTCGCTGTGATGTTAAATGTAGACAGCAAAAAGCCCCCCACTTGATACTGTGCTGGTATGCTGTAACTGAGCTATTTTTAATATTTCCTTGTAACTGATTTGTAAGTGAATTGTGCTTAGGCAGTGTCAGAACTTTCCTGTCAGCTACTTTAACAGCAAAGAGATAGCTCGATGAATAATTCATTGAAGGCAATTTTCTCCTAGTCACTGAGTCATCAATCATAGTTGCCTAAAGAGCCTTGAATTGGCCAGCAGAGCGCTATTCACAGGTAGTGTGATTTAGGGAATAGGAGCCACATTCATACTGACAGGTCAGGTAGCAATAAGTAAGGGAAGGTGCCTCCTTTACAGACTGCTAATGAGNTGGTTTTGCCAAACAAAGGTGCAGTTGGATGAAAAACCAGTGTAAATATTTGCACATTTTTTCTGGCAGAAATCCTACCCTGAAAAGAAGCTCTTCAAAAGGGAAAAGTGATTTGATACATGATTGCATGCATTTACCCATGTAATTGAAATAATGAGAGATGATTGCTTTGAGCTAATAGTCATAAGTTACTGGTCTTTTTGTTTAATCCAACCATCAGCTGTCAAGAGCCTCACAGGAGCATGGGGAAGATGCACCAAGGATATCATTTGCATCACCTCAGACTGTAATTTTGTTGTTTTTTTTCAGAGCTGATACAAGCGTCAGATTCTATACAAATCTCCCTGGAGCATAAGCGTTCTAGTGTTGTTTTGATAGGAGCAAAGAGAAAGGGAGCACGTATATGCTGCTTCTAGGAGCTTAAATGCTTTCAGGATCACAAATAAAATAAAAGCAGTTTTTGGCAGACTTCTTGCAATTGTTAAAAACTAATTTTGCATCACAGTCAAGGTATGTCTTTGTGCTTGGGAAAATCTCATTTGAGCACAATTTTCAAATATATACATCTTACATCGTTGTACTTATTGTTCCACATGACAGATACCTTTGTGGTGTATTATACATCACCCATTAATTCCCTAAGCACTACCTATTGTATTAATACCAGCTGTCTATGACTATTCAACCAGCACAAGAAAACAGGCAAAAACAATGGTGCAGTGATGAGTCATAATTTTCATAGTCTTGCTTAATAAGGAGGTGTGAAAAATGTTTTCTAAATATTGTAGCTCTGCTGTTGTCTATATGTGATTATAATGTTTATGCAAGCAACACAAAACAATGTGTACACAATCAACATCTGGCTAGTGAGATGGCTGTATAGAAAAATTTGAACATTTATCAAACCTTGTATACAGTGGGCCAGATTCAGATGCTCTTACTCACGTTCAGCAACTGCTCTGTTTCAAGATACTGTTTTGGACATCTTATAGCACGAGAATATGGCCTCAAAAATTAACCTTAGGCTACGTTTAGGACCTTAAAAGAAAATTAATAGGGACAAGCATAAATTACAATTTTAAATGTTAATGTTGAATTTCTCAGCAATTTTAATCCTCTTTTTCATGTGTTACCTGCTTTTAAATGGTTGAAATATTTGGTGTGCAGGACAGTGATAGCAACAGCTCTGATTAAGTCCAGGCCTAGTGATGAATACACATTTTCTGCCTTTGCCCATCTGCACTGTGTACACTGAAGAAGTTCATTTTACTCTCAAACTATGTCTGTCAAAAATGTTCTGTGCTGACTTCATACCAAAAATAATAAATTAGTATTAAAATAAATGCACAAGAACTAATTCTGGAAATAGAACTACAGGCAGTGTGAATAAGGTGGTAAGAAGTCAAGGATCTAATTAACTAAAATGCATATAAATATTTCCAGAATTGTCATTTTACTTCAATTGTTTGAGTTTGGTTTTGTTTTAAAGAGCTTATAACGCAGAGATCTAAAGATTTGTTGGGTTATTCAGGAGTCACAGAGTGAACTGTTGGCTTCCTTGAAGTCAACAAATTTCTCCTTGATTTCTATGATGCTACCATTTCAGTCCTGGGCTTTAAACAGTTTATTTCAAAACAGAAAGATAGTAAAAAACCTGCTGCAATTGCAACAACTTTGTAGTTACAATTTTTGCTAGCTACTATGGTAACTGAACACTCTTTTAATATTTTTTTATTCTCTTAATATGAAACTCAAGCTACTTTTTATTCACAGTGAGTATAGTGATAGAATTTGAAAAACGCAGACAAATTTTAGTAATTAGTTGATGTTGTTCTCCCTTCCTTTATCCTGAAAATTTTCATCTAAAGACTGAGTTCTACTTACTACCACTGAAAGGAATGAGGGGAAAAGTGTGAAAAAGCGTGAATGAAAGTCTAAGTTTTTGCTTATTTTCATGTTCTACAGCCAGTGTTCTCTGCATTAACACTCCAAGACCTTAATACAAATTTAGTTTTCAGCCTGAAAACTTCTTGCTGTAACTTTTGAATATATAAGAATTCTGGGTTTAAGTGTTTTGCGTTTTGGGTTTTTTTGGTTTGTTTTTTTTTTCTTTGATGCAAGAGAAGGAAACCTTAACAGGTAAATATCAACCCTTAGTATCTGATTCACAGTATTCCTTTGATGCTAACAAGTTTAAAGGCAATGCTAATATGTTACAGCCACTCTTTGGCTGAAAGATGGGGTTAGAAAGCAATGTTGAAACTGTCAGTGAATAAAGCCATAGAATTCACAGTACACAATAACACCTTACTAAAATTGAAGAATCTTATTTCTGTCCTAGTGGTTCACAATGTACAACACAACAGAATAATTATAAACATAAAATTTAGGAATATGTAGTCTCAATATTTACTGAATCTAATGTAAAGACAAACATATATCCATAGAATTCCAAGCATAACTTAATATTAGATAGACCTATTGTCCCTCAAATAATTGTCATTTGTCTCCAGCTATAACTGCAACCACATGCACCATATGATAGCATAACAATGATACTTTTGCAAGTAGTTGTGCATGTAGTAAATATCAAGACATTGTCTATTGGACAAATGAGAATGTGAGCTACTTTCATGTATTTAACCTTAACAGCATCTTATTGTGGAAAAATCTGGGTTTGAAATATAAGGCAAAAGGATCTTGATGAATCCAGAAGGTTGCTTACAAAATTTCAGTTTATTCATTTGGTGGTCTAGAGTCACCAGTGTTTTCAGAAGCAAATATTCTGTAGTATCTGAAATACTGCTACAGCATAAGACACAGTCTGCTTCTGTGAGGAATGAACTTCCTCTTCAGAAGCAGTGATTTTTTTGAAGGCTGGCAAGTGAAAAGACATTCATCTTGAGTGTAAACTTCTATTGTATTGTAGTATAATGATGAGGTTCCTTCTGCAGATCACTATCACCTTGAACTTGTTCTACAGTGGAAAAATCATTCCCTATCCTGTCCCTTTGCCATTCTGTTATTCCCTCATTGCCTTTTTCTTCTTGGCTGCTCTTCTGCCAGGCAAGTTTACCCTTCCAGATCACCATATATCTGCACAAACACTTTTCCTAGCATGACAGATCAGAAGTGAGTACAATGTGAATGTTGCCAAATATCTTACAGTCTTGACTAAAACACTACTTGATTGTACACAGAAAATAAGGTTGAAGCAAAATAAGTAGCATGCTTTACCTCTATATTCAATGTAGCTGTAACTGGAACAGTAGTAAAGAAGATAATCAACCTTTAGAACAGATAATTTTCAAGCACAGAATATTCCAAGATAGGGAGGAAGGTCCCTTTAGAAAAGTTTTAAGTCTAAACATAGCCACTATGCTTGCAAGGAAATTAATTATTGCAAGGAAATGCATAGCAATACTATGTATTGGTTTGGGTAGAACATCATGCCAGTATCTGGGGAGCATTCTTTCTTATCTNAAAATATAATTTGCAATATATAAATTAAAATAGTATGTAATTCTATATACATAATTAAAATAAGGTTCTGAATTAAATTTGTGGGTTTGAGCATTGTAAGAAAAAATAACATTGTGAAGCCAATTTATGTAGATGAACCAATCTCACTGAAGAAATCACAATAGGGTAATTGATGTGATAATGCACTGATACTCTGACTTACAAGGACAAAAATACTAAGTTTGTTACTATTTCAAATACAGCAGAAAGTTCCATCCAACATGGAAAAAAAAAATCTTATTTTAACTCTGAGGAAAATTAGTTACTAAAAAAGGCTTCCAGAGATGGGTTTGGGTTTTTTGGTTTCCACAAAGAAGACACTACTGGAGCAAACTTTCATGAGTGGATTGATCCTATTGAAGTGTGCAATCATCCTGATACTCCTCAAGATTCCAGTAGACCAATTTCCATTTCTTACATTACACTTGAATCTGTCTGTAACTGAACAACATTTTGTGTCAAGGACAGTTGTGATATTAGGTAACTCTAAAACTACAGACAAACAGAAACATATTTTGTCATTTAAAAATATGTATTTTTAAAACAGAATTTAGTAAGTAGCTGAAAATTGTAGAACTCATCGACAACATCAAAATCATTTGGGAAAACAGAGCCAACAGCCATAAATACTCCTGGACTCTTAGTGGGACCGAGATTGTTATCATACTGTAATATCTTGCAGTTAGTACCTCACCCTTGGTGAAATCAATTTCACTTAAAACAAGGTTTCCTGCATTAGCAAATGTGTGTGGCTAACAGCAATAAAAGGCATACAACCATACAACTTCACTGGACACCTATTAGGCACCAAGGTCTGCAACACCCTGTTTTCAGAAACATGTGAAATATCTTCCTTAAAGGGAACTGCTAATTCATAGGTAGCAAAATATTGTCAGAAACAACCTCATCAGAACAAGTGAAAGTGGTAGGGGTAGCAGGGAATCAGAACACTATACCAGAGTATCACCAATGATATAGAAATATAACATCTACTTCTTTCCCAAAACATTTAATCATTTTGAGCAAAATTAACTGCAGTTACAAGTCTATCATAGGGTGAAAATGTCACAGTAAGTTGACAAGCATAATTTATTTATGTGTTCTAGAATTAAACTAACAGATGTTATGAGAACTCTTGGCTGGAATGAGAAAGAGTACAGGCACTTCTATATCTATGTTGATGCCTAATGATATTGCAAGGATTTAGATAAATAGTAACCTTTGAAATATAAAAGTATGTTTTTATTAAAGATATGAGATGGTAATAGAAGTAAATGATAACCAGAAGTTGAAGAAGCAGTGAATAAAACAAGGAGAGGAAGTTGTACTTGGTAAGGATGTGGAATCTGCAGCAGCCAGATGACACAACAAGCGTACCACTAATATAAGCAACAATACAGATACAGATATCATCCTAACCTTTGCAATTTTAAATTGTTATAGCTTTTTTTTCAGTGCATCAGATAAGAAGCTGATCCATAAATTGGTTTAACTACATACCTTCATCTAGATATATACCTCATCACAGTTTGTAGCTACATCTTTATATATTAATTTAGGTGCATACTTTTATATCTTTTCACCCACGGGAACTAATATTCCAAGGAACAGCTTGAGTAAACAGACATTTAAATTATCTTTCATTTGATTATGTTCTTCCTTGCTATTGAAGCTGCCTTGAGTCATTGCACAAAAATATAGAGCATAAATTAAATTCTCACCTCACATTAGTCTCAAGTGAGACTAATGAGCTCAAGTTCCTCCTCTCAGAACAGTTTATATCTTGATGTAAAGTAGCCATTGCACAAAATTACTATGTCGAATATGAAATCACACAGATTTAGAAGTCCATAATAATAATAATAATAATAAAACAAACCTCCAAACCTTTGCACTTAGTTACATCAATCTTTACATCTTGTATTTCATCACTCATCCAACTTGCAAACAAACTCTCAATCCTACTGCATTAGTAAGAGTTTGGTTTATTTCAGTTTAATCCTTTTAAGGAATTTGAGTCAAGATCCCTCAAAAGTGAAGTGATTGCTTTCATGTAGACTGGTTTTAAAAAGCAAATGTTAAGCAATTTTGCTCAAAAGAGAAAGGCATTTGTTGTTTTATGACTCTCAAACTGCTCCAGGTTTTAGTGTTTCTAGTAGATGGCCTTATGCTCCTGAATGATTAATATTTCTCACTTTGAATTGGAAAACCACTACAATTAACAGAAATTATTCTTTCATTAATCAGGTATAATCAAAATTTCCTCTCTCTCAGCTTTCATTTTTATTATGACTTTGATTTTCTTTTCCAGTAAAGAAGACTGTAAATAGAGAAAATGTGATTTTTTTCTCAAGGGAAGAAGGTTTGTTATTTTAAAATTACAGCACTGAAGATCAAAATAAAGTGACTGTTCATTGTACTATCCAAATAGCCTATCTTTGTACAAAAAAACCTTTCATTTTCACAACTAAATTGACTAAAAGGCACTGTTACCTAGCAACATTCATTGTGTTTATGACCTTTCATCCAATCTGAGCTCACAGATGTGCTTCTGAAGCTAATAAACATACATCATACACACCACGCCCCCCACGCTTTGATGAAATATGAGGCCTGAGTGCAGAATGTGAAATGTACTTTCAACAAAAAAAAAAAGAAAATTATCAAAATTAATAAAAACAGGATGCGTTTCAAAACAGTTTCAAAATTCTAAGCTATGAACTTGAAACCTCTCTGCAGTCAGACTTGTGCCTTTGGTAGTAAACTGGTGGTGGTGAAAATTTTCCCATGAAGTTATGGTTTTGACCATAAACATGTGAGGTGTATGACTGATAGGTTTACTTTTTTGTATGTGTTAATTGTTAATGAATCTACTGATCCTGATCCTTCTGAAATCAAGATGTCTTAAGGAACTTCAGAAGAAAAAAGATTTAGACCATAGAAGACACTGTGTCTGCCTAAATTTTAAATAAGAGTTAGGGTGTTGTTTTTCCTTCAAAAATATTACATTTATGGATATCTCTATGCTTTATACACACGATGAATAAACAATAGAATCACACAGAGTACTCAAAAATAAAACTATTAATAAAACTCTGTAACCTTCTGACCTAAGCTTACAAGAAAAACGTTTTAGCCTCTGTTTACAGGGGTGATGGAACATTTGCTATAAGGATAACTGAGGGAGATACGGTTTCTCAGCCTAGGGAACAGAAGACTCCAAAGGCACCTTAGAGCTGCCTTCCAATACCTGAAGGGATCCTACATTCCTGTAGATTACTACTGCAAAGGGACTTCTCATAAGGTTGTCTAGCAATAGGTCAAAGGGGAATGGTTTTAAGATAAGGGAGTGTAGTTTTAGACTGGCTTTTAGGAAGAAGTTCTTCAGTACGAGGATGGTGAGACTTCAAAATAGGCTGGCCAGAGAGGTTGTGGATGCCTCCTCAATGCCTCCTCCCTGGGGGTATTCAAGGCCGGGTTGGATGAGGCTTTGAGCAGCCAAGTCTAGTGGAGAGGTGTCCTTTCCAGACTAAGCCATTCTATGATTCTGTGGTCTATAGGTGAATCAAAAAGTAAAAAGCAGTGTACAACTACTACTATGTCTGCCTTTTTCAGGTTTAGGTAGCCCTCATGCTAAGTTGCAATTTAGTTTAAAAGTTACACTATCAATTCACATTTGCTGAGTTCCATCTATTTTTCTTTTTCTATCCACAATTTTTTTCTTCTATTAGTAACTGAAAATAATATACTTTCTAACACTTCAGCCTTGATGTGGAAAATAAAAATGAAAATCTGTTTTTCAGCTTTTTGCATCATCACCAAATGCAAAGACTTTAAGACTTTGTATCTAGAACTCTACAAAGACTTGTGCAAAGAAATACAAAAATTAGCTTCTTTTTCTGTAAGACACAGGTGGAGCAACTTTCTCTTGCCAAGAAAAGAAAAATTATAAATTAATTTATCATACACAACCAAAAATTGCTTTCTGCAAGTAATTTTTCTGGATATAGCACCTGCAGAATTCTGTGGCTCTAATTCTGTTCTCAATGCATGTGAAGGCTGTGCAGGTGTCTCACCCTACTACAGCTGTAAATTAAAGCAACATTTTAATATTTACCATTCAATCATCTGAAATTCAACCACAGGATACCATGTATAACAGTGAGGACCTACCATGACATAAAATAAAAACTTCATTAAAATCTTGTGGATCTTTTTCCCTTTCCAGTAGCAACCTCCTTAAACTCAGTCCTGTCTGAAGTGTCTGTAATCAATTTTCAATAACAGGAAAATGTGAACATAACCTTCTAGCTGCCAGCCACATTCTGAGATTTCCTGTATAGGAGCAATAGCTCAGTTGGGTCTACCTATACTTTTGCAGATCCTAGGGTAAAAGAAATTCAAATATGCCGGAGATGAGCATTGTCTAAATTGTTAATTTTATGTAATTTTGATAATTAAACTATTGCATTCATCACATTTGAAAGTCTGTCATTTTAGAACCCGAAGACAAATTTCAGTGTATGATGATTACTCCCATTTGTAATGAAGAACTAAGTGACCAGTTTCAAGTCATCTGGATAACTCCTCTGATAAACTATAGTTTAGAAAAGGTAACTCTGGTAATCCTCTTCCATCAGATAGTACAGCCTGGTGACTATAAGAAACCTTCCTTGAGATTTTAGAAGGTTGTTGATGTGATGTAGGTATCTCAACATTGAATTAAGATCAATATATAAAACTTGTACTTATCAATATTGAAGATTTGCATATGACAGATATCATCTTACTTTGAGAAAATTTCCATGTAAGTTCAATCTCAATACTATCAATCAATTTTCCACTTAAAGTGTTTATTTAGCCTCAAAAGATAATTCTGGTAATTCTGGTAGTTGTATTTACACACACGTACACATATAAGTATATTATTATTTGCAGTTGTGTAAATAATATATATATATGTGTGTGTGTGTGTGTGTGTGCACAGAAGCCCAGATCATGCAGTTTAAAGATGAGTGGTTATGATGAAATAATTTAAAAAAAAAAAAATTAAAAAGTCATACTGTGCTAATAAACTGAGAACATGTTCAGCCTATTTCAAAACAATATCCAGGGCACAGATTTCTATTAAGGACCAAAGCTAACACTAACTATATTATCAGAGTGGTGGATGCCTCAAATATTACAAACCTATTTTAGGAATTAACACAAACAATTTATAAGATGAGCATTCTTCATCACACTTACTGTGTTTCTTGCAACCTGAGCTCTGAATCCCTCTCAGCCCACTGGTTCAAAGGCATTGGAATAGTGGATCAGAATCAAGATGCAACCAGCAACACAGCTTCAGAACTTCCAAGCAAGTCTGCTTCTGATATCGCTTTTGGATTAATGAAAACATTGTGGCAGAGTGATGACGCTGGAAAAATAATTTCTTTTTGAGTATGTTCATTACACTTAGAGGGAAAAACAAGACATATGAAGTAACAAATTAAGAGACTGAGAACCAAATTTCAGGATAAACAGAGGTGATGAGTAACGCTGCCATAGGTTATCTACTACTTTGTCCCCTTCATCACTTCTAGCTAACAAAATTACCATTAAGAATATACTTCAGTGATGTATTTTCTTCTTCTGTTCCTGTCATGGTAGACCTGAAGGATCAAAATAGGCCTGTACATGTGCTGGCTTGCCCAGAGATGTTTTCCTGCCTCCCCTCTGTTTTTGGGGTAGAAGCAACTGGCAGAAAAAGAGACAAAAGTCATGGTTGCATGGAATCTGAGTACTCTGGCTTATATAAATTATTTTTCTCCTCCATGCAACCCGTGGTGAACAAGTTGCACATGCTAGCCTCATGCTAAGCCTGTGCTGGGCCTATGCTCTTCCCCCAGTATAATATAAGCAAACTTATGCTTTCACCCAAATATGGTAAAACTTGGCTAACTGCCACTCTGATTGGATAAGCTAATGTCCAAAAGGGTCCAATCAGTCTCAGGCATTGATACTAAAAGCAGATAAGCAGATAACACAGCGTGCCTTTGCCATGCTTATGCTTATGCTTCTGCCATGATTTTACCATTATTCTGTGTTACATTGCATCCGTGTCTATAATGCCTTATTGTTTTTATATAGTGATATAAATGATATTCCACCCTGGAACCGTTTTGACTCTTTTCAGGAGCAACTTGAATAGCCTTCAAGAAATTAGCAGCACATCTGCTGAGATACATCACAAGACATCTGCCTGCACCTGCTGGAGAAACCTGCATCTCCTGAAGACAAGCAAGCCCTGAAGACAACACAGATTGTCGAAAAGCCCGGAACAAGTCAGAAACTGTGTGCACCCCCTCTTCATCACCCAGCAGTTGGAGCCTGGGGTGAATCAAGTCTCAGCCACAACAGCCACAGCAGCCAGCAGCCAGACTGGCTAGAAACCCTGCAAGTATTCTGGATACTTCCAATATATTCATAACCCTGCAAGACGGGAGAAGTAATACTTGTGAGTAAACCTAAGCTTTGCATATTACCTAGACTCCGCCCTAAGCAGAAAGGGGGGGCTGAGTTCCATCTAGTGGCCAAGGGCCTCTATTGACCACAAGAGATCTTCCAGTGTTAATTAGTTAAAATTGAATCAATCATTTATGCATATTAATTAGCTACTACTAGATCTAGATGCTATTTATGTAATTGTTCCATAACTCCTACAATCGAACCTGTTTGATATTAAAAATAAGTGATTGGGGGTGGGAAATTTTTTATATAAAAATTAATAAACAATATTAATTTTGGAAAACCATATTGCATTAATTAATCATAACCCCTTCCATCACAGTTCCAAAGGTCCATTAAAAAAAAAAAAAGTACAGAATATAACAAGAAGCATTAGCTTTATTGCAGTCCCAGAAATCTAATATTAGAAGAATGGAATTTCCATTTCGCAGGATTATCTTAGCTTGGAGAAGAGGAGACAGAGGGGTGACCTTTCATTCATTTTATAAAGATGTGAAGGGCAAGTGTGAGGAGGATGGAGGCAGGCTTTTCTCAGTGATTTCCAATGACAGGACAAGAGGCAGTTGGTACAAGTTCAAGCACAGGAGGTTCCACATGAATATAAGGAAAAACTTTTTCGCTGTCAGGGTGACAAAACACTGGAACAGGCTGCCCAGAGAGGTCATGGAGTCTCCTTCTGTGGAGACATTCCAAACCCAATTGGACACATTCCTGTGTGACCTACTCTAGGTGATTCTGGTCTGGGAGAGGGGTTGGACTAGATGATCTTTTGAGGCCAGTTGAAACCCCAAACGTTCTCTGACTCTGTGATCCTCATACAACATCCACATGGGGATTAAAAGCATAAAACAATATTTATGAGCTTTATATATAAGAACACACAGAATAACTGATGTTGCAAGGAGTTTCTGGAGTTCATCTGGTTCAGCCTTCTGGCTCATGCAAGGCTTAGGCTTGAAGAGACTGCTGAGATCATCTACTACAACCTCCCCAGCACAGACAGGGACACGGATACCTCTCAACTAGAAGCAGCTGCTCAAGGCCTCACCCAACCTAGCCATGAACACCCCCAAGTTGGAGGCATCCACAACCTCCTTGAGCAGCCTGTTCCAGAGTCTCACCATGCTCATACTGAAGAATTTCTTCCTAAGATTAAGTCTAAACCTACTCTACCTCAGCTTAAAACCATCCTCCCTTGTCTTATTGCTAGAGACTCTGACGAAAAGTTCCTATGCAGCCTTCTTGAAGGATCCCTTCAGTTATTGGAAGGTAGCTATAAGTCAATCTACAAAAATCAGTTTGTGCAGCAGTCCTCTTGGTATAGTCCCTAAGACTAAATGTTCTTACTGCTTTTTGGACTAAGTTGTTTATCTGCTTACATTATATTAAATAAGAATTAATTATTGGAAGGAAAGCTAGGTGAAATCTGAACATTTCATTTGATAGTGGTAAGAACTACTTTTTTATCCTTTTGTACATCACATATTTTATAGCATTTAACAGAATTTTTAAAGTCCAATATAAAATAGTGAAGCAATGTCTGGGAATTTCAATTCTCAAAATCTAGAAGGAAGTAAAATGGGCAATGCAGAAGCTTTCCAAGATCATGTTTTATATCCTATGTTTTTCAACAACTGAACATTAAAGTATTTTTTATAGTTCTATTTTTTTTTAATTGATCCTGAGTTTCCATGGGAACAGGAAGAAAAGCTCCCTGATATGGTTGTCCTGCTCATTTCCCTGCAGCAATACGTCTTCAATCGTTACTCACATTCCTTACTTGTTTGTATTGTCTAAAAAAAGTCCAGAAGTAAGTATTTCACAGCTTCCCTAAATAATCTCACTGAAAACTTTGTTTTCCTAGATTTGAGGGTTTCTTTTTCCAAATATACAACACACTATATTTTGGCCATTTAAGCCCAAGTGCTTCTCATTTTATCCTCGATAAATGAAGAATAGTTCTTATTCCTCCAAGACTTTCTACAGCTTTAAGCACTTAAATGGTCTGATATTTCTATGTAATTTTGTCTCTAGGTTGAGCATAGTCATATTCCTCCAAGATGACTGTATAAATAATATGTTTTCTAGAGATCTAATTATTATTGTATATTTTCTATGTCATCTTCTTTTTCAGCTCAAGTTATCATTTGTACTGATGAGAGTAAATATTTTCAAAATATAAGTCTTCAAATAAAATATTGTTATTTATGTAGTCCATAATGAAAGTTCTTTTCTATCACAGCATGATGCTGTACTCAACATCTCTAGCTCCCCCTCCACAAAACTATTAGTACACCAGTAATCTTCACTTTGCACTTACGGAAATTGTGTTTTCCAAACAAGCATCTTGCATGGTCCTAATTTAATTCTAATAATTTACTTTAAGTGATTTTTTTTAACCAATATTTTATGTTCATTACAAATTTGCATCTTGACTTCTGGCAGCTTTGCAGCCTCTCTTATCTTTGTGTCATTTGTAAACTTGTATCCTCCCTATTCCATCATCCAAATTATCCACAAAAAAACAGAACTGGAATGGACTCTGGACTGATTCATTATGGAAACTGCATGAAGTGTCATAAGTTTGACTGCTTTACCTTTAACAAATACATTTTTCTACTGCTTGTTTACTCACCTTTTCAGGATTTCACTTAGGCCGAAACACCTTAAAGCACTTATTGGGTTTGTTTTAGGAGATAGACAAAATCTTGAGTCTAAGATTCAGCACATACATCATTGCCTTTTTCTTCATTTGTAATAAAGATAATTACATGTAGTTTTGGAACAAACAGATATCCAAAAGGAAATGCAAGTAAGACTAAGACTTCTCTTTCCAGCAGAAGAACAGAGCTTGCAATTGCCTCTGTGCATCTTTAATTATAATCTCATTCTCAAGTTTTAGAAAAAGATTTCATAGACCTTAGGAATGATCTTCCTACATTTTACTCTCTAATCATTGCATTACCACAGAGATTGACTTTGGCCATTACAGGCAGATCAAAGGAAAAATGAGTAGTATTAAAATAGTTTAAAATATTGAATATGGCTTGTAGCAATGGCGAAGGAGATAATAGTCTATCACAAGTGATTCTGTGATGTTGAAATATCTAGTTTACCATTAGCAAACCATGACACCTGAAACATACTAAACAGTACCCACAACAGGAATGCAGGAAACACTAAGCTCAAGTGTTTCCTTCATTAAGTCCTTTGATAACAGAATGATAGCAAAAACAGTGCACCAATTTCATGAGATGTGGCAAGTTGCACAGTAGCTTGATTCTTCAGCTAGTTAAGTACAACTATTTTTGGCAAAACAGAAGGGCAAAATTGTTTGAAAGGAGAAAGCAAATAGAGAAGAACAACAGATGGAAAAGCTTTTTTCCTTTTAGAATTGAAAAATAAAATTATTTAAAAGTAGTTTTAATGAAAAACTGAGTTAAATGTCATTCTACAAAATCATTGTAATTTAATGAGGATACGATGAGTTTGTGCCTGTATTAAAAAGAGATGATTTATTGCAATAATCTCCAATCAACAGAAGAAATATATTTATCAAAATACTATATAACATATAAAAACACTTATTCAGACAATGCATTCTGGAATATGGCTTAATCAAAAGATTTACTCAACAAGAGAACTTACTATACAGTTCACTTTCAAATACATCGAGAAAATTAAGGATTAACATTCCATGAGTAAGTGAAGAATATGACTGGACACATATGCCAGTCAAGTACCCACATCAAAGTCTTATCAAGACTGCAGGGACAGAGACAGAATGAAAAGTGGAATCCCCTCCCCATCAAGGCAAAAGAGTGGTTGATGCTGGCCCACTGCTCTGACCACACCTCCCTATTCATTCCAGTGAAAGAAGACAACCTCCACACCAGCATTACAGTAAGTAATGCAAAGCATTTCACAGGTGTGCACAGTAGCAGTAACACAGGCACCTGTGTCAGTTCTTTGACCTATCAGGATTTGTAATGAAATATAGGATCATGGTGTATATCCTACATTTAATCATCTATTGATACTTGTATGCCCTAGTGCTGTGCGATACTAAATAGCTCTTTTATAAGTACTTCTTACTTTATTAAACTTATGTCTTGCAACCACAGTCCTTTTAGCATGGAGTTCCACAGCTGCCTTGTCCATAGTAAAGAAGGGTTCGGTTCACTTAAGTTATATTTAAATTCTGGGACAAAAGCCAATATTTAACTCCTCGTTCATTCAGGATCCAGGAATCAAAAGTTAAAGAGGGAACGGAATGTATGAATGCCCTGTCCAAATCTGGGTTAAGATGCATACTGAGTCATACAACCAGATCTGGGATCCTGAATTTTTCACTTAAGATATGAGGACTATCCATATTTAGCTCTTGAATATCATATTTGAGGCTTAGACTTTCACAGGGGATGTCAACCATCTGTAAACAATGCCTAGAAACAGGAATCATCTGGTTGATTTCAAACAAACAAAAAATATATGTATCTCCAGAAAACATATCTATACATAAAGATCTAGAGATCTACTCAACTCACTTTGACTTGGATCAAATTGTTGTAACTGGCTAAAAAATATTGAAAAGATTCTAGAATATAACAGTCACCTGGATTTGTGACTGTTGTGGAATACTAACAGGCAGATTACTAAAGATATTTATATAAACCTGCATAGTCTTTTTGATAGTGAGAAGACTTCTCTTCTGACCATGTACTGCATTTTAGTATCCATCTGTATTTTCCATCAAACAAAGGTTGAATAGGAAATGAGACCTTACAAATGAAAAAGTGCCAAAGCGTGCTCCTAGAAATGCACAATAAATTCTGAGGAAGCAGAGGAATATTTGTCTCATTGTGACATTAGGAAAAACAGTGGCAAAGGTAACTCTGATGGGTGTTATTCCTGTGAGTCCCCACCAAAAAGATAAAATCACTTTCAGGATGAAACTAACTGGAGGTAGCTAGGAATGACTAGCATTATTCTAGCTATTTAAATGCCTTAATTATTCATACAAATTGGTAGAAGAAGATGACTGGCCATGATGATGGCAGAAATACTGTCCTGGGAATATGAGTGACAGTTTTCAGTTAAGATTCTGTTCAGACGTGTGATCCAAAACTGTTTTAAAATCAGTAGAATGCTAATTACATTATAAATCTTCAGCTAGGTTTCCTAATTACCCCTTATCCATCTCACCCTTATCACTTACATAGCTAATGCTTCTGTTAGGTCAGAGTCCCAGTTTGAGAAATACTGCCATGGCTTCAATACTATTTCAACTTCTCTGCATACTGTTAACCTTTTAAAATTTCTCTTCCAGTTTCTTTATTTCGATATGTAGCTTTGTGGCAATTCCGTTCTTTTATAAATCTCTTGCATTCAGAACATTATTTTATTGCTTTTGCCTTCCACCTTTCCCTTTTAATCCTTCCTACTAAATCTCAGTATCATAAAGCTACAAAGAACTCATTAAGAGCAGAAAAGCATTTATTTTTCTTTATGTCACAGAATAGAGCTTAGGCCCTAACATACAATCAATTAAAGCACAAAAGTTTCTAGTTATAAATGAAAAGAATTTGAGAGGTTTAAAGAAATATGACAACCCACATCTTGAAAAATAGTTTCACATTATTCCTTCAAGCAAACAATGTCCTTTTTTTTTAAATCCATGGTAATCTCTTGTTGGCATTCTGAGTTTAGCGATATAAACTCTCTTACTTAAATGGTATAACAGTAAGCATCTTTGTAAGGAAAGATTGTCTCTTTGAAATCATGCCATTTAGTCGTTTCTATAGTAACAATTTAATTTTTTTTATTGAATAAATTGAACAGCAGAGTAAATATCTGCACATAATCTTCAAAATTTATTAACTGCACTAAAATTGTGGTATTTTCCCTCCATATCTCCTCTTTAATTAAAAATTATAGTTTTATTACATGCACCAAGCAATGTCCAGTTTTTGGACTGGTCAACACCTTCAAGCATGGAATCATAAGCAATAAACAAGCTGTAAGTATGAAACTACAAATTCCTCAACTTGATATTGTACAAGAAATTAATATTCCAAAAGATTTTACTAGTGTGATCAATTAGAAAAGAAGCAAACAAATCCTGACCTCAAAATCTGAGTCTTTGAAACTGATTAGCATACCTATACAGGTATGGATACTTCTTTTTAGCACCAAGAGAACAGCAAAAAAGTGAGACTTTGTAAATAAGATGTTAATTTCTATGCAGTAATCAGATCTGTAACCCAACTGAACGTTTAGTGAGTATTTATTTTAATATAGAACAATTATATAATAAAAGGCATAACTTAAGGTGGTATTTTTTTAGTTCCTTATATTAAGTCATGCTGTAAACTTACAAGAAACCTGTAGCATAGTCTCCAAAGCTGGAAATATTTAATTTATAAATGTGTCATAAAGCAGATCTGAATCAGGACCATACAGCGTAATACTGACATTATCACTGATCTGTAGTTAACTAACACTTCTATAGCTAACTAACACTATAGTATTTGCACAAACCACCCTTAAAAACTACTTTTTTCTTTGTACAAAATTTTAGGTTTAAGAACTCCAGATAGGAATAATACCTGCTTCCATGTTTAAAAATATTTAAGGGGGAAAAAAATGAATAAAAGGAAAGGAAAGGAAAGTTTTCCAGTGTCTGAGACTGCATTTATTCTTCAAATATATTATTTGGTCTAAACGAGTTGCAGTGCCTTTACTATCTTTGACAAGTGCTGCAAAATAAATCTCACCACCAAAATCTTTGTCTTAGTCTATATTGTTGTTAGAATAGAAACATGCACTTTATGCCATTTATTGTTACAAAATACAGATCTCATTAATGCCTTTAATTACATATGCAAAACAGGGTATTTAACAACAATTTCAGTACATACTCAATCTCATGAGCCTCGTCATAACCTTTGTCAAACTATTCTACATCTCTGATATCTCAATTCTTTTTAATGATACAAAACACATCATTTTTGACTACCAGCTCAATTTATTTCTTAGACAGGAAAATCTTGGGAAAATGCTATGCATAGTTAATGTTTTATAAATAAATGCAGAGGCACATACCCTCATGTTTTCAGAATATGCCATGAAAACCATTGCTAGATCCTAGGGCTTAGATGAATATGCATCTGTTAACTGTTATTAAAATTTTAAATCAAAGTTGCTGAATATCTATGCATGTTTACACAGAACCTTTAGAACAAAACTGTTTGATATCAGACTGAAATGTAAGCTTTGACTCTGAACAGCTTTTTTTTTTCCACTGATGTTTCAGGGCCTAAAAACATGCATATGGCCTTTTGAAGATTTCATCCTTTGCTTTGAAAAGCTACAGGCCCACAAATAGCAGCTGTACTTGCTAATTTTGTATTCTGAAAATAAAGCTGACTAAATACCTTCAACTTCAAAGTATTATTGAAATTTAGTTTTCTTCAAAAGTTGTCGTTCCCCTCCCCCATATCTTTAATTCAGACATACATATCAGTGTAAAAGTGTGATTTAATTCCATGGTGAATTTGGCCTGAAATATAGATTAGCAAAATTGGAAACAGCTGTGCAAGAAACTACTTTTCCTCTTCCATTTATAGTATTGTGTCCCAATATAAACTCTATTCTAGTATAAAGTGATGCTCCCTCCCCCCCTCCACTCTCTCTTCTCATCCAGCTGTTTATGGAGGTTTTTTTTCAAATAATCTTCAAGTGAAATTACCCAAACCAACAAAAAGTCTTAACATGTAAATTCAACATATTGTTTCATGCTCATCACGGCCTTTTCTGCATCAGTGCCAATCCTCATTAGATTTCAGATGTACTTCGATCTACACAGCTATAGAAAAGAACTCTGACTCATCATCTCATTGTGGGCTGGGTTCTTATTTAATTTTTTTTTTTTTGTCT
>VWZI01016936.1:0-21478 GCA_013396835.1 Psilopogon haemacephalus | reverse complement strand
AGACAGCTTGTGCCACCTGACCTAATTTTGAGTGCTGCCCTACCTATCATCTGTCAGAATGTGGAGAAGCAGAGCTGATAGATCATAGGAGTGCAAGGCAGGACAAAAAGGTGCTCTCCAAACTGACTTCAGGGGAGGAGCCTGTGAGACAGCAAATGTCTGTGTTGAATTCTTTTCCTCTTTTTCATTATTTTTGGTTCTCTGTCCTTACAATGGAGACGTAACTTGGATTGGTCCAATGATACTGAAGATCTTTAATAATGACTGGGGTTTGAGATAGGAATTAAGGGGATTCTATTTCTATTAAACCAGGCTGTCAAGGGGGCCTTTTATCCATTCTAGACTTGGTTCATGCCTTAAGTCAGCATCACTCACATATTTTACCTGTGTCCTTCCTTAAGAAGGCAGAGACAGACAGTTGGGCAGCAGCTGTTGCTGCCCAACAGCAAAGGCCACTTTTCCCTCCCCTGGACACCTAGGCATCTGCAGCTATCTGGAGGAGGGAAGGTAGGCAGCAGCTGCTAGCAGAAGATAGCCACTGACCTGTCCTTGTAGCTTCTGCTTAACTGATCTCCCTCCTAGTAGTAAAAATGGCAGCCTTGTTCTCTTGTCACAGAAAACAAACATGAGGCTAAGGGGTGACCTCATTGATGTCTACAACTGCCTAAAGGGAGGTTGTGGCCATGTGGGATTGGTCTCTTCTCTCAGACAACCAGCAACAGAACAAGGGGACACAGTCTCAAGTTGTGCCAGGAGGGGTATAGCTGGATGTTAGAAAGTTCTTCACAGAGTGATTGGCATTGGAATGGGCTGTCCAGGGAGGTGGTGAAGTCACCATCCCTGGAGATGTTCAAGAAAAGCCTGGATGGAGCACTTGGTGCCATTGGCTAGGGCTGGGTTATAGGTTGGACTGGGTGATGTTGGAGGTCTTTTCCAACCTGGCTTGTTCTGCTTGACTCTGTTCTGCTCTATTCACAAACATTACAAAAGATTGAACTTTAGCTTTTTAATTTTTTTACTACTTCAAGGATGTTAGTTTTTACTGTTTTAAGTATTGAAATAAAACATAAATTTGATGGGGTTTGTCTTTTGGAAAACTTGCTGATTTTTTTTCTTGCTGATTTTTTTTTTTTGTGATTTTTTTTTTAATATATTTAAATATCAGAGGTCATAATGAGTCAGCTGAAGAACAGGTCCTCTACAGTTCCCAGCCTGCAGAAGGTAAGTGTTTCTTCTTACAGCTATCATAGGTGCATGTCCTGATCAATCACTAAAATTTTAATTTTATTCAATCCAGGATTTAAAAAAAAAAAATATTCTATATTGTTGTGCAAGAAAGGGCTACTTTGTATGTAAGCTAATTCTGGTGGGCAATTTCTAGTTACAGCATCCTAATTCATATCATTCACATAACTGTATCCAGAAGGGCTTAGAGCATCTTTTCCTTGTTGCAGGCTCTGCTATAGGTAGGATTTTCATATGTTGCCTTATGTTCTGAAGAAATGCAGTTGTACTGTGTGAGTTTACCCCAAAAATATAGGGGAATACTGATAGTCACCTATACTTTGGTACTATTTTTCTGCTGCATACAGAATTGGATTTCCACATGTTGCTTTATAATCTTGCTAGAAAGTTTTTTTCCTTTTTTATGTCTTTTGATTTTTTTTTTTTAATAATTAATTGCAGTTTGAAGAAATCCAAGGAATTTTTTTTTTTCCCCCTCATGTGTTTTGCACTGTCTGTAACAGACACTGGAGGTAGTAATGATTAAAGCTGATTTCATAACTGGAAATCAGCAATCTTCACATATGGAAGCCTGGATTGATGAGACACTCAACATGAGGCTGCAGTGTGAATGCAGCCCAGACAGCAACTCTGTGCTGGGCTGCAGCAAGAGCAGCTGTGTCCAGCACAGCAAAGGAGGGGATTCTCTCCCTTTACTCTGTTCTCATGAAACCCCACCTGGAGTGCTGTGTACAGTTCTGGAACCAACACAAGAAGGACATGGAACTGTTGGAGCCAGTCCAGAGGGGCTACCAAGATGCTCAAAGTGCTGCAGCAGCTCTTTAGCCTGGAGAAGAGAAGGCTTTGAGGAGATATTGTAGTAGCCTTCCAGTATCTGAAGGGGGCCTACAGGAGGGCTGGGGAGGGACTATTTGCAAGGTCTTGTAATGACAGGACAAGAGGGAATGGGTTCAAGTTCAAGCTGGCGGAGGGGAGACTGAAACTGGATATTAGGAGGAAGTTCTTTGCAGTGAGAGTGGTGAGACATTGGCACAGGTTGCCCAGGGAGGTTGTGGCTGCTCCCTCCCTGGAGGTGTTCAAGGCCAGGTTGGATGAGGCCTTCAGCAACCTGTTCTAGTGGGAGGTGTCCCTGTCAGTAGTAGGGGGTTGGAACTGAATGATCTTTGAGGTCCCTTCCAACCTAAACCATTCTATGGTTATGCACTTGACTTTATATTTCAAGTGGGATTTACAACACCCTCCCTCCTCATTTAGCATTTTAGGAAGTGTAAATTCTGGAAATAAGAGATATAGAACAAAAAACTGCTTTGAAATTAATCCTTGAGATGATCTTTCCTCCTGTCCACCACCCCACCTCCCCCAGCCCCACCCCTTGCTCTGTAATGAAACTGGTACGAATGTCAGGTTTTAATTTGTTTTCTTTTGTTTTTAACCATAGATGCTGTAAAACAGTCTTTAGTAAGCGTACCTGGAATGTCCTCTGGAACAGTTCTTGGTGCTGGAAGTATAGGAACTGAAATTGCAAATGAAATACTAGAGTTGCAAAGGTAATAAATCCTTAATATCATTCATTACCCTTTTTAAAGTAAAGCTGTGGGAGAGTCATACATGATTGTGAGGATTGTTCAAGTTTCATTTTTACTGTTATATGTATAAAAGCTTTTAAGGTTGAGCCAGTGGCACTATCAGGTAGCAATTATAACCTGGTGTTAGTCTCATGCATGGCAAAACACATCACTGCAAAACACAACAGTTTTGTTCTAGGCATGCAATTACCTTTTGTTACTGAAGGTATGAAGGAGCTATCACTTCTGAAGTGTTACTGTGGTGCAGCTTCCTCACATGATGTTTAAAGGGGTAGATAAAGGATTCAGGAATGGAAAATCAGTCGTCTGTGAGTAGTGTTTATTCTTCTGGTAAGAAAGCTTCTCTGGAAAGAATCTCCAGTGGAGCACTGTCATTGTCCCTTTTGTGATTAACCTGAATGTAGCCCCGAGTGAAAGCACATTTCTATCCCAGTAGCCAGCTGTAGATCAAAGCAACCTCTTGGTGCTATTCCAAGTGGAAATCCATACAAGATTCAAATTGTTAAAGCCTTTTAAAACTGACTAGTTTATCAGCTACACAGCATAGCAAAGGAATCTAAAAAGGAATGAACATGATTTTCATGTGAGGATATCCTGAAGTGGGTTTTGTGTTGTGCGCCCACAGTGAGTGCTTGACTTACTTATAAAGGGAGAGGTTATTACTGGATGTCAGCCTGCATTGTATCTGTATTTGTTGTTCAGGTCTGGGGAGGTTCTTCTCCTCTACTCTGCCCTAGTTAGACCACACCTGCGGTACTGTGTCAAATTTTGGGCTCCCCAGTTCAGGAGAGGCAGGGACCTGCTGAACAGAGTCCGGTGGAGAGCCACAGGGATGATTTGGGGACTTGAGCATCTCCTCTATGGAGAGAAACTGAGAGCCCTGGGGCTGTCTAGTCTGGAGAAGTCTGAAAGGAGATCTGATCAATGTGTGCAATTATCTGAGGGGTGGGTGCCAAGTGGAGGGGGCCAAGGTCTTTTCTGTGGCCAGCAGCAATAAGGCAAGGAGTGATAGCTACAAATTGTAACATAAAAGGTTTCACCTCAACACGAGGAGAAATCCCTTTACAGTAGGGGTGACAGAGCCCTGGAACAGGCTGCACAGAGAGGTTGTGGAGTCTCCTTGAGCTTTTCCAAACCCACCTGGATACATTGCTGTGTGAACTACCCTAGGGGATCCTGCCTTGGCCTTGGCAGCAGGGTTGGTCTCAGTAGTCTCTGGAGGTCCCTTCCACTCTAAAGTTCTGTGATTTTTAAAGAAAGTCTCTGAGCTTCCTAATTCCAGAACTTTGGAATGCACGTGCACAGAAGTGTTTGCTGTCGCAACATTCTGTGAATTAAAGCTTCAGCAGAAGGTCTCATCATTTTTGTAAATCATAGAATGGTTTAGGTTGGAAGAGACCTCAAAGATCACCCAGCTCCAACCCCCCTGTGCCATAGGCAGGGACACCTCCCACTAGATCAGGTCGCTCAAGACCTCATCCAGCCTGGCCTTGAACACACCCAGGGAGGGAGCAGCCACAACCTCCCTGGGCAACCTGTTCCAGTGCCTTCCCACCCTCACTGTGAAGAAGTAAAGGTGACATTTAGATAATGGTACTGTTGACTTATCAGCACAAAAGTTCTCTAAGTGTTAGCTATCCCTTAAATGTTAGATCTTCAGTTCCAGGCAAAGGAATGTCCAGGCAGTTTTTATGCCTGCAGAACAGTGTGTTCCAAGGTCCCACATAGTTCTTCCCACTGGCACTTTAGCATCTTCACCTGAAGGCAAGTAATACTAAATCTTCCAGAAGCACACCAGTTCTGACAACAACGGTGAAGGCTTCAAGGAGACTTTGGAGTGGCCTTCCACTATCTGAAGGAGGCCTACAGGAGGGCTGGGGAGGAACTATTCACAAGGTCTTGTAATGACAAGACGAGGAGTAATGGCTTTTAACTGGCAGAGGGGAGAATTAAATGAGATGCTAGGAGGAAGATATTTACAGTGAGGGTGGCGAGACACTGGTACAGGTTGCCCAGGGAGGTTGTGGCTGCTCCCTCCCTGGAGGTGTTGAAGTCCAGGTTGGATGAGCCTTGAGTGACCTGTTCTAGTGGGAGGTGTCTAGGGGGTTGGAACTGATTGATCCTTGAGGTTCCTTCCAACCTAAACCATTCTGTGAGTCTGTGATTATGTTTCTGTCTTTGGGAACAGTCATCTTATTTGCTTGCCAGCTTCACAGTAGCCACAGCAATCTGAGCCATTTTGGTCTTGTGCTAGGTGCACTTGTTGCAGTGGTCTGAGCTGTCTGAACACCAGAAACTCTGAGGAGTAAATTTGTGCCCAAGACTAGTAGCACAAGAAATTGTTCTACAGGTAAAAGAAAACATGATGAGTGATGTCATGCAGAATAAAGTAAACTCTGTGCCCAAATGAAGGGCTGTCTGTGGAAGGGAGCAGTTGCCCTTTGTAACTGAGGTGTCTGGCATCATATTGTCCTACAGCCCTGAATCTTGGTGGGAAATCAACAGGAGGTGTTCACAGGTAGAGTTGGCCATTGAAGGCCTTGTCAGTAAGAACTGGGCCTTTCTGGAGGTGTCTGGATGCAGTTGCTTGCACCCAGAGGTAGTTTGCTTCTCCAGAATAGCTGCTGGGACTAAGAATGGAACTTCACTCTCTTTCTTAATTTTTCTTTTGTATTGACTGCAGTTTACTGTCTTGCACACTCTGCTGATCACTTCTCTCTAATTTTGGTTGCCTCAGAGGCTGCACCAACTGTTTTTCGTCACATTCCTTTGTGACTACAAATTCTGAGTGCAGTTAACTGCCTGAAGCTGCTTTCTTCAACTTTTTTTTTTAATATCAGTATGACACAGGTGGTTCTCAAGCTGTGCATCAGGCATCATCCAGGATTTTTTACTTTCAGGTCTGTGCCTACAGCTCTGTTTACAAGCACCTCTGAACTGCATTAGCTTCCAGTGATGGTGTAATAGCACCAAATGGCCACCTTCCATTTCCTGAAGGGGGCCTAAAAGAAGGATGGAGAAAGACTGTTCACAAAGGCATACAGTGACAAGATGAGGGGCAATGGCTTCAAACTAGAGAAGAGTAGATTTAGATTGGATGTTAAGAGAAAGTTCTTCACCATGAGGGTAGTGGAACACTGGAACAGGTTGCTCAGGGAGGTGGTTGGGATCCCATCCCTGGAGGTGAGGCTTGACAGGGCTCTGGGCAACCTGATCTAGTGGTGGATGCCTCTGCTGACTGTAGAGGGGTGTTTGACTAGATGACCTTTGGAGGTCCCACCCAGTCTACACCAATCTGTGATTCTGTGAATGATTGCAGTTACAGTGATTCCACAAACCTAGAATCATAGAATCAGTCAGGGTTGGAAGGGACCACAAGGATCATCTAGTTCCAACCCCCCTGCCATGCCCAGGGACACCCTACCCTAGATCAGGCTGCCTACAGCCTCTGCCAGCCTGGCTGCAAACACTTCCAGGCAAGTGGCCCCAACCACCTCCCTGGGCAACCCATTCCAGGCTCTCACCACTCTCATGCTGAAGAACTTCCTCCTCACCTCCAATCTCAATCTCCCCACCTCCAGCTTTGCTCCATTCCCCCTAGTCCTGTCACTATCTGATAGCCTCAAAAGTCCCTTCCCAGCTTTTCTGTAGGCCCCCTTCAGTTACTGGAAGGCCACAAGAAGGGAGCCTCCTCTTCTCCAGACTGAACAGCCCCAACTCTTTCAGTCTGTGCTCACAGCAGAGGTGCTGCAGCCCTCTGATCATCCTCGTGGCCCTTCTCTGGACACACTCCAGCATGTCCACATCCCTCTTGTAATAGGGGCTTCAGAACTGGACGCAGTACTCCAGGTGGGATCTCACCTGTTCATATTGGAGTTTCTGTCCTGGCTTTTAGACTTGGCAGTACTGCTTATCAAATGGTGCATTGGTCATTGGAATGCAAGGAACTAATGCTCCATGCAAATAATTCAACTTACTGAAGATAGGGCATTTATTCACCCATCTTCTATCCTTCCAACAATTCCTTAGCACATTCTGGATCTGAGGCAGTGTTGGAAAGCATCCAGAGTGGCTCAATTCTTCTATAGCCTTGTGCTTTGGGAGTTAAGAAGAGGAAGGGGACATGGGAACAAGCTGTTTAAAGGACCTTGGTTATGACATTTTCACTGTTAGTTTCATACCTGGCATGCTTGGCAAGGGAAGAAGAGCATCTCAAAGAATTCCAGTAATAAACAAGTAGTCTTTGTTTTCAGTTAGAATTTTATGACCATATGGGATAAGCAGATAAAATGACACTATGGGGAGCACTAGAAGGCTGTGTTCTTTTCCCTGCACCGTTTAGCAGAGCTTCCTTATGTTGTGTGTGTTCTGTATGTACTTGAATGGAGCTGTTTGTCTCTGTATGCTTAGTTCTTAAATGTGTTCCTCCTTGGCCTGTCCGTGCTGGTGATTCAACAGAACACTAAAAGTGTGCTCAAGGAATTATAACCCATAGCCTTTGTTGATCTCTGCTGCTTTTTCTGGTAGGAGAACTTTGAGCAGGAGAATTTAAGACAGCATCTCAACACAAGGGAGAATGTATTTACAGGAAAGCGCTATTATTATTATTATTAGGTTATTAATTATTAATAATATTGTAATGAATATTACTTTAAAATTATTAATATTCCAAAAAATGTTTGGTCAACAAGAAGCAATTACACAAAGGTCATTTATAGAATCCTAGAATCATAGAATGGTTTAGGTTGGAAGAGACCTCAAAGATCATCCAGTTCCAACCCCCCTTGTGCCATAGGCAGGGACACCTCCCACTAGATCAGGACATTCAAGACCTCATCCAGCCTGGCCTTGAACAACTACAGGGAGGGAGCAGACACAACCTCCCTGGGCAAGCTNGGTACTGGAAGGTTGCTATAAGGTCTCCTCGAAGCCTTCTCTTCTCCAGGCTGAAAAGCCCCAACTCTCTCACCCTGTCCTCATAGCAGAGCTGCTGCAGCCCTCTGATCATCATTGTGGCCCTCCTCTGGATTCTCTCCAACAGTTCCATGTCCTTCCTATGCTGGGGGCTCCAGAACTGCACACAGTACTGCAGGTGGGGTCTGACAAGAGCAGAGTAAAGGGGCAGAATCCCCTCCCTTGCCCTGCTGCTAATGCCTCTCTTAATGCAGCCCAGCACACAGTTGCTGTCTGGGCTGTGTGTGCACACTGTTGGCTCATGTTGAGCTTCTCATCCACCCAGACCCCCAGGTCCTTTTCCTCAGGGCTGCTCTCCAGCCACTCACCACCCAGCCTGAAGTTGTGCTTAGGATTGCAGCGCCCCAGGTGCAGGACCTTACACTTGGCCTTGTTAAATTTCATGAGGTTAGCCTGGGCACACCTCTCCAGCCTGTCCAGGTCTCTCTGGATGGATCCCTGCCCTCCAGCAAGTTGACTGTGCCACACAGCTTGGTGTCATCTGCAAACTTGCTGAGGGTGCACTCGATAAACACAGAATTCAAGAGTTTAAACAGTCAGAACTTGGGAAATAGGGACCTGGTAATAGGGAGAATTCTAACTATGCCATAGTCACTGCCCTGATAGATAACAAAGTTTCCTGGTAGAGGAGGAGGAAAGATTTGCCTTGCCCCTAGGCTGCAGGTGCACACTGCAAACAGGTGGCTGCCATGAAAGAGCTGCCAATAGATCTCCAGTTCCAGTGAAAGGCAGCAGGAAAAGGGAAGAAGGGCTCTAAATCACCCCCTTAAATACACTATTTTGAAGGTGAAACTGGCCAATAGGCATTAGCATCCATTGTTTTGGCCAATAAATTCGAAGTCCTCTGTCTAGGTGTCCACCCTGGCTCCTGAGGGGCAGAGCAAGACACCTGGCTTGGTCATGTACCAGGCACTTAGCTTTCAGGGCTTTCTTGGGCCAAACCCTCCACTGTTCTGCTCACACCCATCAACCCCCAGACCTTGCTGCAGGAGGGGGAGAGCAGGGGTTTGACCTAATTTGGCAGGAATTTATGCCCTACCAGAATAGAAGGGTGATGCAAAATTAATAATAGTCTATTATTATTAATTTCTGTATTAATATTAATTTTATTATTAATATTTTAAAATTCAGGAAAATTCCCTGAGATCCTTTGGATCTTCAGGTCGACAGGAAGTAGTTGCACAAGGGATATTTATAAACAGGGAATTAAACAGTCTAAACAATCAGAACTTGGAAAACAGGAACATGGAAAGAGGGGGAAATCTAAGTAAACTTAAGGAGTCTTAACATATGTACATAGTTTTTATTATTAATATTTAAAAATTCAGGAAAATTCCCTGAGATCCTTTGGATCTTCAGGTCGACAGGAAGTAGTTGCACAAGGGATATTTATAAACAGGGAATTAAACAGTCTAAACAATCAGAACTTGGAAAATAGGAACATGAAAAGAGGGAGAAATCTAACTATGCTTATGGAGTCTTAGCATATGTACTCAAGAATATAATTTTTTATTATTAATTTTTTAAACATTGGGGATGTATTGGGTTTAAGCTACCCACCCCTGAGCCCAAAAGCCCAATAAATACTCAATTCAATTTGGAAGAAAGAAGATACAAAACTTTAACAATAGATAAAAGGGTAAAGGGGATTACAGAGGCTGGGAAAAAGGGGAACCAGAATGCAGGGTATGGGGAGTGAGGAAAATTGCAGATGATAAAGGGAAAAGGGATCAAAATACACAAAATAAAAATACAACCCGTGGAAATGTAAGTTGAGTCCCAACGCTGGGATGGTCCAGAGGAGGGCCACCAAGATGCTCAGAGGGCTGGAGCACCTCTGCTATGAGGACAGGCTGAGAGAGTTGGGGCTTTTCAGCCTGGAGAAGAGAAGGCTTCAAGGAGACCTTATAGTAACCTTCCAGTATCTGAAGGGGACCTACAGGAGGGCTGGGGAGGGACTGTTCACAAGGTCTTGTAATAACAGGACGAGGGGGAATGGGTTCAAACTGGCAGAGGGGAGATTTGAATGGGATGTTAGGAGGAAGTTCTTCACAGTGAGGGTGGTGAGACACTGGTACAGGTTGCCCAGGGAGGTTGTGGCTGCTCCATCCCTGGAAGTGTTGAAGGCCAGGCTGGATGAGGTCTTGAGCATCCTGATCTAGTGGGAGGTGTCCCTGCCTATGGCACAGGGGGGTTGGAACTGGCTGATCTTTAAGGTCTCTTCCAACCTAAACCATTCTATGATTTGATGTTGGGTGAAACAGGATGCAGGCTTTGATGCTGACATGCAGGTAAGTAGTTGAAGTTCCAAAATAAAATGGTTGATATCCCCCCGTGTTGGCTGGAGAGCATGTGGTAGTCTGGCAGCAGAACAGCAAGGAGTTGGCCAGGCAGGCAGGACAAGAGAGAGAAAGAAAAAAAACAAGATGTCTCCTCTTTTTATAGCACTCCTGGGCAGGAAGTGGGAGGGAGACTGACCATGACACCTGGGGGCAGGTTGGACCACCCCCTGGGAGGAGTCAGAAGGAGTCCAGGTGGCTTAACCCATTACAGGGAAAATTCCCTGAGATTCTTTGGATCTTCGGGTCGACAGGGAGTAGTTGCACAAAGGATATTTATAAACAGAGAATTAAACAGTTTAAACAATCAGAACTTGGAAAATAGGAACATGAAAAGAGGGAGAAATCCAACTACGTTTAGGGAGTCTTAGCAAGTGTATTCATGATGTGCTGGGGCAAAGATAGAAAGTATTCCAGGTGGAGAAGGAGGGCAGAGTTGCCTCTCTGCTATGCTGCTGATACAGGCTGCAAACAGGTGGCTGCAGTGAGAGAGCTGTGAGATGGACTTCTGGAAAACAAGGGGAAACAAAATACAAATACAGCGTGTGGAAGGCTGAGGTGTATGGTGTTGATGCTGGATGATGGCAGAATGTAGGAATTTGATGGTGAAAAGCAGTTAGTGTTCCAAATAAAAATGGTGGTGCTCTCCACGAGGGTGGCAGAGGAGGACGCGGTGGTCTGGCAGCAGAAGCAGCGGAGCAGTTGCTCAGGCAACCAGGACGAGAAGAGAGAAGATAAGATGGGTTCTCCTTTTTATAGCCAGGTCCTAGCAGGAAGTGGGAGTGACTAACCATGACACCTGGGAAAACGTCAGACCACCCCTTGGGAGGAGTCAGGGGGTTCCCAGGTGGGCTTAACCCTTTACACTGTGTGACCTGTGCTAGATTCTATGGTCCTGCTCTGGCAGGGGCATTGGACTCAATATGTGGAGGTCCCTCCCAACCCCTAACATCTTGGGCTTCTGTCTAGATGTGTTCCTCTGTCACCTGAGCTAGATTGTGTGGTGCTGCCCTGGCAAGGGGGTTGGACTCAATGGCCTCTTTGGGTCCCTTCCATCCCCTGACATCCTGTGATCTCCTCAGATTAGCTGATGCATGCTTTGTGACAGGGGCCTGGTGGGTCCTGCAACACCTAGGCTGTTTTTCAGGTTATGATCAATGTGACTCAGTAAATCAACTAAACATGTACTGTTTTAGGTTGCATTCTTCACCATCTGAGGAGTTAAGCCCATCCCATCTCTTGAGGAAGTCACCTTCTCCAGCTTTAACCATAAACTGCAGCAATGTGAGTATGTGAAAATCTTCAAGTAAAAGGTTAACATTGGATAGCTCAAAGCCTGTGTTTGAACCACCAGAGTCTGACTTGTGCTTTTGTGAAAGAACTCTAAAGGTATTGCCAGCTACCTTTAGAGAGGTGTGGCAGCAGCACAAGTTGCACCCTCATTTACAGGGGCATCATTGCAAGCCTTAAGGGGCTCTTCAGTACCATGGCTGAGAGGACTGCAATCCCCACTCAGTTGTTGCTTTGCAGTTATGCTAAATGAGAGAGTGATTCATATGATGAGGACTCTTCTGCATCTGGAATTGTATTAAAGCTTTAGCTCAAAATCCATCAGAGTGTTAAAGAGTTTCCACCCATTAGACAACCTAAATAAAATACCCATTCTTGTTTTCTCTCATACTTGTAGTGTTCTTCAAAACCCCTTTGAATATCTGTGCTCTGTGTACTCACTTCTGAATTGTTTGAAGTTTCTACTTTGAAACTGTTTCAGTAGCCTTCTAAAAATGGATAGAAGGCACATAGAACGTGGGAGGTATGAGGGTCATTATTTTTTAAGAATCATAGAATGGTTTATGTTGGAAGGGACCTCAAAGATCACCCAGTTCCACCCCCCCTGCCATAGGCAGGGACACCTCCCACTGGAACAGGTCGCTCAAGGCCTCATCCAACCTGGCCTTGAACACCTCCAGGGAAGCAGCAGCCACAACCTCCCTGGGCAACCGCTTCCAGCGTTTCACCTCTCTCCCTGTAAAGAGCTTTCTCCTAACATCCTGCTTAAACCCTCCCTCTTCCAGTTTCACTTCCAGCTTTCACTTATATTTCACTATAGCTTCCACTTTCATCTTATAGGTAGCATATGAGACTTTTCAGCCTGGAGAAGAGAAGGCTTCGAGGAGACCTTATAGTAACCTTCCAGTATCTGAAGGAGGCCTACAGGAGGGCTGGGGAGGGACTACTCACAAGGTCTTTTAATGACAGGATGAGGGGTAATGGGTTCAAACTGGCAGAGGGGAGATTTAAATGGGATGTTAGGAGGAAGTTCTTCACAGTGAGGGTGGCGAAACACTGGAACAGGTTGCCCAGGAAGGTTGTGGCTGCTCTGTGCCTGGAAGTGTGGAAGGCCAGGCTGGATGAGGTCTTGAGCGTCCTGATCTAGTGGGAAGTGTCCCTGCCTATGGCACAGCGGGGTTGGAACTGGATGATCTTTGAGGTCTCTTCCAACCTAAACCATTCTATGATTCCATATGTCAACACTGACAAACATAATGGCACTGGGAATTGGTAGTTTATGCTACTAGACATGGAAAGTATATGCCAGTTCAGTTGTTTTGTGCTGGATCAGTAAAGCAGATGCAATCACTGTGAAGTACCTTTCCTTTTGACAGATGCGTGCCCAGGGAGGTGGTGGAATGCCTCCCTGGAGGTGTTTAAGGCCAGGCTGGATGAGGCTCTAGACAGCCTGATCTAGTGTGAGGTGTCCCTGTCTGTGGCAGGGCAGTTGGAACTAGATGATCCTTGTGGTCCCTTCCAACCCTGCCTGATTCTATGATTCTCTGATCTCTGTGGTCCCTTCCATACCTGCCTGATTCTATGATTCTCTGATCTCTGTGGTCCCTTCCAACCCTGCCTGATTCTATGATTCTCTTGTATGATAAGTTACAGTTTTATTTAAGCCAAGTCCAATGCCATGTCAACTTACAAAATGAATTGTTTTTAAGAGCAGTAGTTCTGCCTGTGGAATCATGGTTTTGATTTACTCTGCTTAGTTCTTAATCCTTTGAGAGCAATGTATAATGTTTCTGTAATGTAGTAATTCTGACTAAACTGGGAACTTAATTCTGTCCCTTTTACTACTGCTGCTCTTTCAGGTGCCAAATAAAGACTTGATTCAGTTATGTCCTTTGGAAACAGAAGCTCTAGAGACTTCAGAACAAACCCAGGGTGCTATTCCATTTCCTAATAATGAACCTCTCCTCAGTAAGATGATTTTTGTTTTTTCTTTTGTGGGTTTTTTGAGGATTGCAAGGGAAGACATTCCTGATAAATTGTCTCATTTTTGAGTGCACTGCTTTATGACTGTCTATCAAGTGTAATAAGATCTGCCTGCCTGCCTGCCTGCCTGAAGATGAGAAGCCTAGAGCAGATGTGGTATCATGAGAAGGCAAAAAGCAAAGCTTCATCAGTGATTTAATCCCATGCCAAAACTAATGTCCTGTAACAGAACCACATAATGGGGTTGGAAGGAACCTGGAACCCTGGAGAAGAAGCTCAGGGGAGACTTTAGTGCTTTCTACAACTGCCTCAGGGAGGTTGTAGCCAGGCGAGGGTTGGTCTCTTCTCCCAGGCAACCAGTGACACAATATATAAGCATGAGGAATTTTCCACTGAGGGTGACAGAACCCTGGAACAGGCAGCCTGGGGGAGTTGTGGAGTCTCCTTCTCTGGAGATATTAAAAACCCTCCTGGATTCTGTGTGATCTGCTCTCAGTGATCCTGCTCTGGCAAGGTGGTTGGACTGGATGATCTTTTGAGGTCCCTTCCAGCCCCTGACGTCCTGTGGCTCTGTGATTATTAGCTAGCACTTGGAGGTAGTCCAACAGGTTGGCAAGATTTAAGTTATCTTCTTAAATATTTATGTCCTGAGAATTGTGTCTGCCTGCAGACTATTGTTTCTATGATGTGATTAGATTAACATTTAAATGACTTCCAAGGAAAGGAAGGTGCTGTTTAAAAACAAACAAACAAACAAATATACTTTGAAAGTTATCATAAGCTAAAAAAAAGTCATCACAAGACATTGAAAAAATCCCAGTGAGTGTTTCTGTATGGCTTTCACTATGCTGTTCTGTCCTGGTCTGTAGCAGGAACAATGTGACCAGCAGCACCAGGAAAGTGATGGTCCCCTTGACTCAGCACTGCTGAGGTCACACCTTGAGTACTGGGTTCAGTTTTGAGCCTTCATTACAAGAAAGGTGTTGAGGTGCTGGAGTGTGTCCAGGGAAGGGCAGCAAAGCTGGTGAAGGGACTGGAGAACAGGTCTGGTGAGGCTGAGGGAACAGGGATGGTTTAGTCTGGAGAAAAGGGGCCTGAGGGGAACGTTATAACATTCTTGATCTCTACAACTCCATGAACAGAGACCGTGGTAAGGTGGGGGTTGGTTTCTTCTCCCTAGTAACAAATGACAGAAAGAGAGGAAATGGCCTCAGATTGCACCAGGGGAGGGTTAGGTTGGATATTAGATTAGAAGAAAATTCTTCACTGAAAGGGTTGTCAAACCCTCAAAGAGACTCCCCAGGGAGCTGGTTGGATCCCCATCCCTGGAGGTGTTTAAATGAGACAGAGATGTGGTGCTGAGGGACATGGTTTAGCACCAGAGTTGGCAGAGTTAGATAATGGTTGGACTCAATTTTGAAGGTCTTTCTGTATCTGTCATGCTTCATGCTGCTCACATTAACGTGTTTGTGGTTTCATTAGGTGGTAATTCTCACCTGGACTTCGATGCCATCTGTGAAAATGAGGACACTGCTATGACAGCTCTGATGAATTACCTGGAGGCTGACGGAGGACTTGGGGACCCAGCTGAACTCAGTGACATACAGTGGGCTCTCTAGTTCTGCTTTTCCTCAGGAAGAAAGAATGTCAAGTCCCCTAATGCACAACAACCAAACACCCTCAGTACTGTATTATATTTTTTTAAGACTTTGTCCAAAATTTGTATTTACTGTCTATATATTTTTAGAGACTGCAACCTTGTTCAGAGAGAGAGAGAGAGAGAGAGATTTTTCTGCTGCACCTATGGGAAAAATGCAATATTTTTTTTCACGATGGGGTAACCTTGAAATTTTAATATTGAACCATCTGCAACTGGAATGCTGAAAGCACATCACTCTATTTTTGCTAAGAAGCTTTAACCAAAAGGTACAATCTAATGTACAGGAGGTTTTATTTCGGTTTCTTTTTTTTTTCCTTTGTTTTCTTCAAACTGTTATTTATTTTGTTTCAAACGGTAGAATATTGATTAATTACTTTCTGCAGAACCAACTCCACTGAACACAGTTTAAGAACAGTTTGCACCCACTAAAGTTCATTGAAATGATGATTTGCACTCACGACAGTCACAAAAACCAGGTCTTGTCCGTCTTAAGTGATGCCATTTGTGATCCCTTCCCCTTTCCAGAAGCGCAGCTTTGGGAGTCAGAAGTTAAAATAAAGCACACAAACTTTTTGGCAGCAAGGATTTAAGTTAGGTCACCTTAACAAACAGAAGAGGATACCTGGAAAGAAAAAAAACATCATCGCTTCTCCAGTATGGCAGCAAACCAAACCAGGAGTTAAGACTTTATTTGTAATGTGGTGGTAGATAGGCAGTGTCTAGGAGCTAGGAAAAGTGATGCTGAACTGTAATAATGCTAAACTTTGCTCTCATCACTGGAGGAGTTGGCTTGGATTGCCTTGACACTGTCTATTGGTGGGAAAAGAAATCTGAACATTCTAGAGTATCCTCTATACTCTCTGTGGATTTGGGGATTTTGTTTGTAGGTTGTTTGGGTTGTTTGTTTTTTTTTTTCTTGAGAGATTAGGATGATTTTTCAGAAGCAAAGCTTTGGGAGTCACAAGTTAAAATAAAGCACACAAACTTTTTGGCAGCAAGGATTTGAGTTAGGTCACCCTAACAAACAGAAGAGGATACCTGGAAAGAAAAAAAAACATTATCACTTCTCTGGTATGCAGACAAACCAAACCAGGAGGTTAAGACTTTATTTGTAATGTGATGGTAAATAGGCAGTGCCTAGGAGCTAGGAAAAGTGATGCTGAACTGTAATAATGCTAAACTTTGCTCTCATCACTGGAGGAGTTGGCTTGGATTGCCTTGACACTGTCTATTGGTGGGAAAAGAAATCTGAACATTTCGGAGTATCCTCTGTACTCTCTAAGGATTTGGGGGTTTTGTTTGTAATGGGTTTTTGGGGGTTTTTTTGAGAGATTAGGATGATTTTTCAGAAGCAAAGCTTTGGAAGTCAGAAGTTAAAAGAAAGCACACACACTTTTTGGCAGCAAGGATTTGAGTTAGGTCACCCTAGCAAACAGAAGAGGATACCTGGGAAGAAAAAAACATCATCACTTCTGCGATATGCCAACAAAGTCTTAACTCCTGGTTTGGTTTATTTGTAATGTGGTGGTAGATGGTGCAGTGCCTAGGAGCTAGGAAAAGTGATGCTGAACTGTAATAACTCTCAACTTTGTTCTCATCACTGGAGGAGTTGGCTTGGATTGCCTTGTCACTGTCTGTTGGTGGGGAAAGAAATCTTAACATTCTAGAGTATCCTCCATGGATTTGGGGTCCTCTAGAGGGTCCTCTATGGACTCTCTATGAATTTGGGGGTTTTGTTTGTTTGTGGGTTGTTTTTTTGGGTCTGGTTTTTTTTTTTTTTCCTTCCTTGAGACATTAGGATGATTTTTCAGAAGCAAAGCTTTGGGAGTCAGAAGTTAAAATAAAGCACACACACTTTTTTGGCAGCAAGGATTTGAGTTAGGTCACCCTAACAAACAGAAGAGGATACCTGGAAAGAAAAAAAAACATTATCACTTCTCTGGTATGCAGACAAACCAAACCAGGAGGTTAAGACTTTATTTGTAATGTGATGGTAAATAGGCAGTGCCTAGGAGCTAGGAAAAGTGATGCTGAACTGTAATAATGCTAAACTTTGTTCTCATCACTGAAGGAGTTGGCTTGGATTGCCTTGACACTGTCTATTGGTGGGAAAAAAAATCTGAACATTCTAGAATATCCTCTGTACTCTCTGTGGGTTTGGGGTTTTGTTTGTTTGTGGGTTGGGTTTTGGTTTTGTTTTTATTTTTATTTTTCTTGAGACATTAGGATGATTTTTCAGAAGCAAAGCTTTGGGAGTCAGAAGTTAAAAGAAAGCACACACACTTTTTGGCAGCAAGGATTTGAGTTAGGTCACCCTAGCAAACAGAAGAGGATACCTGGGAAGAAAAAAACATCATCGCTTCTGTGGTATGCCAACAAAGTCTTAACTCCTGGTTTGGTTTATTTGTAATGTGGTGGTAGATGGTGCAGTGCCTAGGAGCTAGGAAAAGTGATGCTGAACTGTAATAACTCTCAACTTTGTTCTCATCACTGGAGGAGTTGGCTTGGATTGCCTTGTCACTGTCTGTTGGTGGGAAAAGAAATCTTAACATTCTAGAGTATCCTCTATACTCTCTATGGGTTTTTGTGGGGGTTTGTTTGTTTGTTTGTGGGGTTTGGGGGTTTTTTTTGAGAGATTAGGATGATTTTTCTATTGCTTCAGCCTCTGACTTTTTGAAATACTGGTGTGATATGGTCCTGGCTATAAATAAATGGCACATAGGATGATCTTCTTTTTTTGGGGGGGGGGAAAGCTTTTGCTAGAACTCTATTGCAGTGACAGCAAATTACTCAAGAACAGGGCACTTAAAATAGGTTGTACTACAACAATATAGCATTAATATATTAAAGTAGATCTTTCTAACTCTGGTATTAAAGGTTTGGAGAAGCTTTTGCATTGTTTGTATATCATAAAAGCATAATGTTTCTGGTGTTTTTTTGTTCGGTTGGTTTTTTGTTTGAAAGGGAAGCGTTTGAAGGCAGTTGATGTGTGTGCGTATTTTTATGCAGCTGTTTGAACAGAGGCACCAACATAAGCACTGCTGCATTTGGTTTAAAACTAAAGGTGAGCAATGGACAGCTCGTTTCAGCTCTTTTGAAGGCAGCTGAAGGAAGCAAAAGCTCATCACAGAAGGTCTAAAAGCATCTCACGGAATCCCAGCGTGGTGTGTTTGGAGAGGACCTCTGGAGATCACCCACTCCCAACACCTACTTGCTAAAGCACAGGCACCCGTAGCAGCCCACCCAGGATCAGAGTGGCCAGGTAGGGTTGGAAGCTCTCCAGTGGAGACTCCACAGTGTCTGGGGAGCCTGGGACAGGGCTCAAACACCCCAAAGAAGTTTCTCCTCCTGTTTAGATGGAACCCCGCCCTGGCTCCAGCTTGTGCCTGCTGCCCCTTGTCCTCTCCCTAGGCACCACTGACAAGAATCTGGTCCCATCCTCTTGCCCCCCACCCTTTAGCTCTTGCTGAGCTCTGAGGAGATGGCCTCTCAGGTTGGTCTTCTCATTCAGATCATCCCCATATCAGAACCACCTTTTCTCTTGCGTTCAAAAAAAAACTTCTTCCAAACTCCAGGGCTTTTAAAGCAAAGGAAACACCAAAGTGTGTGGCCAGACACATGAGGCTGCCACTAGATGTCACAGCTCCTCTGCCGGAGAACTGCCTCTGCTTGACTGAATTCACTGCATCGTTTCCTCACCCACTGATTGCCTGTGCTTTGACAGCGTCTTTGTGTCTTACATGTGTGAACTGGTTCGCAAAATTCGTTGCTGGCGTCTTGTACTCTTGGATTGATTGACCTTGGGTTTTGGGTTTGTTTTTTTTAAGTCTAGATATTTTGCATTTAACTTGCATGCATTTCCTGCATTCAGACATGTAGACATGGGGCCAAAATTAGCTGTTCCCTACCTTTACTAAAGTAAACTTTTTTTTCACTGAAAATAAATGATAAATAAATAAATTCTACTCTGCCCTAGTTAGATCACACCTGGAATGCTGTGTCCAGTTTTGGACTCCCCAGTTCAAGAGAGACAGGGACCTGCTGGAAAGAGTCCAGTGGAGAGCCACAAGGATGATTTGGGGAACTTGAGCATCTCCCCCTACAAACAGCATACATGTCTGAAGTGCAACAGAGAGATTGAGAGCCTTGGGGCTGTTTAGTCTGGAGAAGAGAAGGCTGAGAGGAGATCTGATCAATGTGTAAAAATATCTGAGGGGTGAGTGTCAAGTGGAGGGGGCCAAGCTTTTTTCAATGGTCAGCAGCAATAAGACAAGGAGCAACAGCTACAAACTGGAACATAGAAGGTTTCACCTCAACATGAGGAGAAATCTCTTTACAGTGAGGGTGACAGAGCACTGGAACAGGCTGCCCAGGGAGGTTGCAGAGTCTTCTTCTCTGAAGAGTTTCCAAACCCACCTGGATGCACTCCAGTATGAACTACCTTGGGGGATCCTGCCTGGGCAGGGGGATTAGACTCAATGATCTCTGGAGGTCCCTTCCAACCTCTAAGGTTCTGTGATACAGAATAATTTTAAAGCCTTTAGGATCATTTGGTCCAAATATTCTCAAGCTTGAATGAATTGAAATTAATTTTGGGCTATTTCATTAAGCAAACGAGAGGAAAAAAAAATATATATATCAAGTGCTTTTTAAGAATTGATAGAATTCTATTTGTAGAAATGAAACCTGCAAATTTAGGGGGTAAGCCAGTAAGTGGCTCTGAGGTAAAGCAGAGAGGTGGGAAGGTGGGGCTCTTCAGCCTGGAGAAGAGAAGGCTTCCAGGAGACTTTATAGAGCCTTCTAATATCTGAAAGGAGGCTACAGGAAGGCTGGGGAGGGACTATTCACAAGGTCTTGTAATGACAGGATGAGGGGGAATGGGTTTAAACTGGCAGAGAGGAGATTTAAATGGAATGTTAGGAGGAAGTTCTTCACAGTGAGGGTGGTAAGACACTGGAACAGGTTGCCCAGGGAGGTTGTGGCTGCTCCCTCTCTGGAGGTGTTCAAGGCCAAGTTGGATGAGGCCTTGAGTGACCTGTTCTAGTGGGAGGTGTCCCTGCCTATGGCACAGGGGGGTTGGAATCTTTGAGGTTCCTTTCTAACCTAAACCATCCTATGATTCTATGATCCTAAGATGTGTAAAATGTATTTTCTTTTTACTCTTTTAGTCTAGAAATCTATTCCAAGTAAAGGACAAGAATTACTAACACAGATAAATGAGTAAATAACTTAAAATTGCACAGGCTTCCCAAAGCATGCTTTCTTTTTTCTTTTTCTTTTTTTTTCTCTCAGTGAAGTAGTTTGAAAATGGGGCAGATGTTGTTGTTGAAGGAGCATATTGATTCTTTCACGACATTTATATAACCCTCTGTGGAGTCTCAAGCCACTATTTTTGGATTCTTCTTGGATTTCCCTAAAAATAATAATAGAAATTTTTAAAAACTAAAATGTTATTTTGAGTCTTTTCATCAATCTCATGGCTCTCAATTCACCTAATTAGTCTCCCTTTTACTGTTCGTGGCTCTTTTTCTGGTTTAGAACAGGCTCACATAGTGTCACTTCTAAATATTAATGATGAAATTGAAGTTCTTCCCAGAGCGAGTGATTGGCATTGGAATGGGCTGCCCAGGGAGGTAGTGGAGTCCCCATCCATTACCTGGGTGGGTGCAATCCTAAGCACAACTCCAGGCTGGGTGGTGAGTGGCTGGAGAGCAGCCCTGAGGAAAAGGACCTGGGGATCTGGGTGGATGAGAAGCTCAACATGAGCCTGCAGTGTGAGTGCAGCCCAGACAGCAACTGTGTGCTGGGCTGCAGCAAGAGCAACTGTGGGCAGCAGAGCAAGGGAGGGGATTCTCCCCCTTTGCTCTGCTCTTGTCAGACCCCACCTGGAGTACTGTGTTCGGTTCTGAAGGCCCCAACACAAGAAGGACATGGAACTGCTGGAGAGGGTCTAGAGGAGGGCCATGAAGATGATTAGAGGGCTGCAGCAGCTCTGCTATGAGGACAGGCTGAGAGAGTTGGGGCTTTTCAGCCTGGAGAAGAGAAGGCTTTGAGGAGACCTTATAGTAACCTTCCAGTATCTGAAGGGGGCCTACAGGAAGGCTGGGAAGGGACTGTTCACAAGGTCTTGTNTTTGAGGTCTCTTCCAACCTAAACCATTCTATGATTCTATGATCCTGGAGGTGTTCAAGAAAAGCCTGGATGGGGCACTTAGTGCCATTGGATAGGGCTGGGTGATAGGTTGGACTGGATAACCTTGGAGGTCTCTTCTAACCTAGCTTATTCTGCTCTACTCTATTCTGCTCTGCTCTACTCTTTACTACTCTCTCTACTAAATACCTTTTAGCCCAGTTGAAATTATTTCTGGGTCCATAACAGTACAATTCTGATAAAATATGGAC